>LR749555.1:2904971-2954941 GCA_902729485.2 Mus minutoides
TGTGTGTGTGTGTGTGTGTGTGTGTGTGTGTGTATGTGTGTGTGTGTGATAAGCATGTGTAAGGAGTATGCAAGCCAGAGGGGAACATCAGGTGTCCTCTTCAGTCACTGTCTACCTGGGATTTGTTGGGTATGCTGGCTGGTCAGCAAACACTAGTAACTCTCCTACTTTTGTCCCACTCATGGCTGGCACTGGACTTATGGGCATGTGCAACAATACCTGCTTTAATACTTGACTACTGAGAATCCAAATCTAGGTTCTCATGATTATACTGTAAAGGCACACTCACTAAGTCATCTCCCAACCCCAGGATATTGGTTCTTATTACATGGAAATAGTGGGCTCTGCCACTTTCCTGTGCCACTATTCAAATACTAAACCAGGGTTTATTGAAGAGTTGAATAGGTTTCTTCACCATGGGAAACAGAATTAGAAGTCAACTGAAGAAATTTCCATCATAATCCTGAACACTGCCACTACATGTGCAATTCTCATGCTAATTTGACAAGGCAAAGGACACAGTTTCCTCACTACAGATCACAAAGTAATGGTGACACTTTAGCTTCTGTTGCCAAGGTTATTTTTCCCCTTCTTGGCAGAGGTCTTTGAACATATGCAGTGTTAAAAATTATTTGTCACTTTTGTTTTGGAATCACATGGGGTGGGGGGAGCAGGAGGGAAGGAAAGGAAGAGTGTAAGAACTGCCTTATGTTACTGACATGAAATGCCTTAGAATCATTGTGGTACTTAAAAGTGGGGTTTAAATGAAATGTGAAATGATGCTCAAATGGATGATTGAAAATTATATCTCTCATTATATGCCCCAACCCCTGGAGATGGTTGTTTACAAGGAACACAGTGTGCTTTCCTTCAGCTCTCTGCAACATGGCATATGGCCAGTAGACAGAGGCCTTGAAGGAGCACGTGACATCCTCAGAATTCCCTTCTGGCAATGACTTCATTTTAGTATCAATGCCAGCCATAGTTTTGAGGGGCATCTAAGGTTAGAATCTGTATTTGGAACACTAAGTCCCATCTTTATATTCTGTGCAAGAATGGAGTTATGCTAATAAGAATCAGCAACCGCATATGCTCCTCTAAAATAGTATCTTTGGACTTGTTCAAGAGGTTCTGTAGGTGGAAGCCATGATGCTCATCAGCTGTGACATAACTGAAGAAATTGATTCACAGGCTTTCAGACATGCTACGTTGCATTTACTCTAGAATAACTCTTATGATTTGTGCATTGTAAGATTCCCCATTCTTCCCTCCCTCCTTCTTTTCCTCCTTTTCTTTCTTCCTTTTCTATCACACACAATGTTTCCTACTCTTAGAATATCTTTGCTGAAATTGTGAGAAGTACTAGATTGCTTGTCAGAGGTCAGTCTTTTATTTTGTCTTATTATTCTTAATCCCACTTTTAGAGGTAAAGCCAAGCCTTAAGAAATCTTCTATCTCTTGGCAAGATGTTCCAATATTTGGTGTTAACATATCCATAGCTCTGTGCAAGAGCTAACCAAATAGAAGGTATGCCCACCCTCACACTACCTCACCATCTCTGCAATGGGTACACTAAAGTTTTTAGGTTGCCTTTATGCTCCATTCTTAACTGTTCCTGAAGACCCATATGTCCTAGGATAATGTAATTTAGCAAGCCCACTGCCAGTTTGCCATCATGCCTCCAGGTATGTCAATCAAAAACTCTGATACATGGATGTAAGGCTATCCATATGCTCTCTCCCCACTGTTCTTACTTCATGAGGAAAAGATTCTTCAACCTCATTGTTAGTTTTCCTTCAAGAGGGGATCCCAAAGTATTGTATTCATATAACCCATTATCAGCTTTTGTTAAAGTCCACCCTTATGTATGATTTTCATGCATCCTCCCCTGTTGGCCCACTTTAACAGAGAGTGATCAGTCCATCATATCTGCACAAAGAGGGGTTTAGGGCATTACAGAGGGGACCTAAAAGTATTATGTTCAAGAGGTGGGGATGTGTTTCAGTAGACAAGTGAGACTGCTATAAAACAAAGGTATAGAAAGAGTTCCAAGATATGTAGAATAGGAATATTAAAAGGTGTTTTAAAACAAGGGTAATCAATGTATCCTATAACTTGTGCTATCTTGCCAGTTAGTTGTTTCTTGTTCTTGTTCTCATTCTCATTCTCGTTCTTTTTCTCATTCTTGTTCTTCTTGTTCTTCTTGTTCTCATTCTTTCTGTTCTTGTTCTTCTTGTTCTTCTTCTTGTTCTTCTTCTTGTTGTTCTTCTTCTTGTTGTTGTTCTTCTTCTTGTTCTTCTTCTTCTTGTTCTTCTTCTTGTTGTTGTTCTTCTTCTTGTTCTTCTTCTTCTTGTTTTTCTTCTTCTTGTTCTTCTTGTTCTTGTTCTTCTTCTTCTTTTTGTTCTTGTTCTTCTTCTTGTTCTTCTTCCTCTTGTTCTTCTTTTTGTTCTTCTTCTTCTACTTCTTGTTCTTGTTATTGTTCTTCTTGTTCTTCTTCTTGTTCTTCTTCTTCTTGTTCTTCTCCTTCTCCTTCTCCTCCTATTCCTCCTCCTCCTCCTTTTGTTAGTTTGACATGTGCTACAGTCATCTGGAAAGAAGGAACCACGTTTGAAAAATGGGACTCTTTAACACTGGCTTGTAATCCAGTCTATGGGGCCTTTACTTAAGTATTGATTTATCAAGGACTCTTCTTCCTCTGCCTATGGTAGATAGTGCCATTCCTGAACAGGTAGTCCTAGATTGTATAAGAAAGCAGACTGAACCAACTAGGGGGAGCAAGCCAGTAAGTAGTGCTCCTCCATAGTTTCTGGCTCGATTACTGTCTTTAGCTCTCACCCTCCGTGATGGGTGGCTAGGCTCTTTAACATACACAATTATATACTTATAAAAGCCTCTTCAAGGGAGCTATTTCCATAACTGATTTTGTAAATGTAGTAGTTCAAGCTGAAGGTAAAAGAAATTCCTGTTTCATACCATAATATGAACCTGCTTCCATGAGCATTGGTAATTTTTCTAGCGTTGCTCAGACAGGTGGACTTGGGCATAGAACTCCAAATAGTATACTTAGAATCTCTCTCTCAAATTTTTCTGCTGCATGGAGTTGGAAAAGGAAGATGGTAGGGAAGCTTAGAGGTACAGGGCATAAGAGGCACCAGCTGCCATGCTCCCTGCCACTTGGCAGGTGGCCTGCTTTGGGAAGATCATTTGCTGAAAATGTCACAGATTGTTGGACAGCTGGCAGAGTTCTGGAGTCCATTCTGTTGGCTTGTATAAAATAATCAAAATTAGGGTAAAATAAAGTATATCATAGCAAAAGTGAAGGGTCAGCCATATTTTAGTATTAACAACTCAAGATTACATTTTTAGGGCACAGAATTCACAATAGATTGATTGAAGAAGGATGAGAATCATTTGGAGAATCTTTTAAAGCACATATTTTAAATTGTTTATTTAACCTCCATTAGAGCACTCTTGCTTCAACACCATGGATTTTCTATGATAATTTATGCACATTAATGAGAGAACCCCCGTGGGACTCATTGTACTATTCTCCTATAGAGTAATCCATTGATAACATCTGTATCCTCTTGCCCTGTCTTTCCCATATAACCTTCCTCTTTCCTTCCTTCACTGTCTTTAAAAAGGTTTTATTAGTTCTTTGACAGTTTCATTCAATGTATTTTGATAACTGTCTTTGACAGCCCTCTTCCAGTTTCATGTAGCTATTGATATTGGTAGAATAACCTGTATCCTTCAAGTGTTTACATCAGAAAAAAAAAAATACTTGACTATCATTGTCCTAGAAAGTAAAATGAATAGGAATGCTTAAAAAAATTCTGATAACTATGTCTTCTTCCATCAGGCCTATAACTTCAAGATAGGAAACATGATTTAGTGCAAGCCAATACTAAACAGAGCCCTAGAAGGATCATGAAACATGTGAAATAGGACTTTCTTCAATTAGATTTTAAAGTACAGATATTAAAATCAAAACAAGAAGCTCAAATGGCATGGCTGGGATGTTCCCAGGGCTAAGACTACAATGTTAGAAATTCTTTGTAAAATTTGCTTTCTAAGACTACAAGATTATGGGACAGATTATAAATACAGGATCACATGCATAAGGCTATCAATATCAAGGATATGCAACTGCCTTTTGTTTTAAAAATGATTTTATTAGTACTTTGAGAGTTTCACGCAATATATTTTGATCGAATTCACCCCTCAATTATTTCTTTCTTCATTCCCTACATACCCAAATTTGTTTCATTTAAACAAACACACAAAAACTTCAAAACCAATTGTGCCCAAGTATTCTTGCAAGTGTGACCTCTCGCTGTAATATCATGAACTTCCCAGAGGATGTATTTAGAGAAAACTGTTTCTTCATAGGGAAGGGATTATACACCCAGTGTAGCTCTCCATACTGGGGTTTGGTTTGGTTTGGTTTGGGATTGTACATGCTTTGTACATCTACTAGAAGTTTCTTTGTATGGCTCTCCTGCTGTGTGCAGAAGACGTCTCTTGTAGTCATCCACTGTCTCTGGCTCCTCTGCAATAAGCTCAAGCCTTGGGAAAAAGAGACTACTGCATTTTTATGCTCCAAGATAGAAAATTGGTTCTCTAAAGTGGTATAGGTAGAATAATTGTGATTTAGTCATACCTATCACTGGTTAATCATATTCCAAGCAAGAGTTAAGTGTGTAGATTAGAATAAACTGGAAATTGAAAAAGAGGATTCTAATTGCATTTCTGATTCTCTTTAAAAATGTCAGACAATCATCTACATATTTCTGAACTCATAGTCTGTGAAATAAAGATGGTGGGACATGCCTTTCCAGTTCAGGATTAGTGCTAGTGATCTATGTCTTCTGGAGCAGGCCCAATGATACAGCCATAGGTGTATTGCCCATGTAATCATAGCACAATCTGACCAATGAATCTTTGATCTCTTGGCCTTTACAAGCATCTCAGGTGGCAAGAACCATCAAGCATCATTTGCCCACCATGACTCTGTATCTCAAAGACGGTCGGTCACTGACTCAAATAAGGCTGTGTCTTTAGAGTGAGCACCCACAACCTTGACCTATTTAGTGCAGGGGGAGAGAATGCTATGTTGATTTTCTGTAATTGATCTGGATTACATGGAAGTTTGAAAATAGCTAACTTTTAAAGCTCCTCATGAAATTAAATGTGCTGATTTTTCAAATGATGTGATATTTTTATAAATAGATCATAAAGCTCCAAGCATGCAGTTGGTTCTACATTAGACACTGAGATAAAAGCTATGCTAGGAGGTCCTCGTGAAGGACACACTGTCTACCTTTCCTTAAAGACAGAAGCATATACCTTCCCCACTTTTTTTCTCTTTATTAGATATTTTCTTCATTTACATTTCAAGTGTTATCCAGAAATTTCCCCATACCCTCCCCCATCCCCGCCCTGCTCCCCTACCTACCCCCTCCCACATAATGGTCCAAGCGTTCCCCTGTACTGGGGCATATAAAGTCTGCATGACCAAGGGGCCTCTCGTCCCAATGATGGCCAACTAGGCCATCTTCTTCTATATATGCAGCTAGAGACATGAGCCAGGGGGAACATGGGAAAAGGCCTCTTTCCCTTGCTATGGGTACTTTCTTGATTGAAAGGTAAAACTTCAAACCCATCACTGTTATCTAGTTTATCCCAGAGAAGAAGAATAAAGAACTGTCCCATCAGTGTAGAATTAAATGGTTTACTTTCAGTGTCAAGGATCTAACCCAGGACTTTGCTTCAGAGACAATCTACACTAAAGCTTGTACTGTCACAGCTTTCTTCTTTCGGGTCAGAGCAAAGATGTGGTTCCATGACAACTGACTTCTTTTGCTTTCTATACTATGAAATTCAAATATGTCTGGCAAGGCACCTGCATCTTCAATTCCTTGGCTCAACATACTAGAACAAATTTTACCACAGGATGGATCTGTAAATGTTGAATATTGCATGTTGACATGGTGAGTCCAGGGACAGAAGGGCTTGCTCAGTAATATCTTCCCTGCCAGTCAGATTATATTGTCTTCCTTTTAATCCACGAACTCCTTAGATGCTGACATCAAACTCGTCAGTCTGTTTGTGAGGCAATCATTCATTATCACTAAGCAGTTAATAGGAGACATGGGATCTACAGTTTTGAAACCAAGATTTTAAAATCTGGTCAAAAGGAAGTTTTCACATCTGTGATCCCATATTTGAGGACTCGGGAGGAGAAAGAGGGAGAAACTGAATAATTAGATTATAAAATGTGGTTTTGTAGAAAGGGCCTCAGCTGTGTGACATGTCAGCTACTGGGCACCGCAGCATCTGATGCCAAATGCTGGAGAGGCGCTGTGTGCATATGCAGTCCCCATTGGACACCCACTTATTAAAGAGACAGAGATAAGTGGCTAACTTAAACGACATAGTTTATAGTTTACTTTCAGTTCCACAGTAACCATGCCTATAAAAAACACACATAAATTCACCTTTCTTCCAGCCAATCCAAATTATCATGTGGTATTGCTTAGCTTAAAGAAGCATCCATGTGGTGCTACTACATAGAGAAGTTATTTCTTTTACATTCTACAAATTGTTGGACAAAAAGCTAGATCTTTGAGGGTTATTTTAAAGAGGCTTACAGAAACCTGAAGCAGTGACTCCTAAAGCTGAGGGGAACTGCAGTTACTACACTTACTGGGAGATAGTATGTCACTTTCCTAGATAGTTCTCTATGAAAGGATTTTAAAGAAAACATTAAATGGTCACTTTATGTGCTGACTTTGAACTCGATTACGGCATAGGAATAACTCAGGTGCTTTTATCTTGTAATAAATATTGACTGTTTCTGGCTAGAAGATTGTTCCTAGTGGTACCGCTCTTCCTGCTCTGTAACAGGTTAAGCACTAAAGTACTCTGTATTAATGTCCAGGGAGCTCAGCTCCTCAGTGGTGCTGGCCTTAGAATGAGTAGATTCTGAGAGAGATACAACCCTCTGGACCTGTTTCTTCTTTGTAAAATAAGATATAAGATACCTAACGAAAGTGATTATAAATCAAATAGGTGTCCATACCCAGTGACTCCTGCATCAACATTTGTAGGGGAATAGCTTCTTGTATTTAAAAAAAAATTTCTAGTTCCTAGTTGAGAGGGGTTAAATCAGTTATTTCAAGAATTTTTCCAGGTAAAATGTATGAGGATGAAAGATTCCTATTTATTCTCCTCAGTGTGAGAACTGTAAAAGAACAACTTCCTCTGAAAAAGCATATGATAAGCTTTAGAACCTGAAAGCAGATGCCTGGGACTAAGGTTCAGCCTGTACAGCAGAAGGTCTGATACCTTTTCTTTACTAATGAGTGCTTACTTCTTCAGCTACACAATGTATTGGTATGCATTGGCACGAAAGTATGTCAGATATCTATGAAAAACACATAATATCAGCTCAGATTAAATATCCATGAGAGTTGCTAGAATATTTTCTGTCACACTCTATAAATGTATTAGAGGCTTCTTCTCCTCTTTCATAAAGCACTTTCGTATATTTTTAATATCCTGCTAATAAGCATCATCTCTGCATATGTTCTTAGATTTCTCTTTGCAAGAGCTGCATTTAATAACTTAGGAGAAGTTACCAGCATGTGCAGTGGAATCAATCTTTAAGTCATCACAGTAGGAAGCTTTTAAAATAAAGTCCATGAGTCTGCCTCTTGGATTTTTTTATGTTTATATTTTCCCCAAGAAAAAAGTACTCGCTCAAATGCAACAAGTTTATTCCCCCACTCCGGATGTGACGGCACCTATGGTGGCAAGATGGTTTCCTTCTTAGCTCTGCATTGTCCTACCCTAGAGGTTGTTTATGTCACCCACCTGTGGATCAGTCCCTGGCAGTGAAGATATATGTCACACACATCATTTCCAGAATTCCTCTGCCACAGGTTCAGTTACATTCCTTTAAGGTCTTTAACAAGGAGGCAGTGTGTTGAAACTCATTGCAGAAAACACTAGCGATGGCAGGATATTCTGCTGTTCCCAGTTTTGCTCTGAAAACAATTAGAGTTTGATGGGTGTGTGTTTGACAGTCCAAATTGAGCTACAAATGACCTGGGTGTGCCTCAGCCCAGCTCAGGGCCGCTTAGGAATGCATTAGGCCAAGTAATCATCTTATATGTTTTCCCCTTGGGTTCAGTGACATCGATGAAGTTCATTTATCTAAGGAGTTTTTCTCTCTGGAAATTTAAACTCGAGGGAAATGGGCTCCACATGGTCTTGATTCATTCACCCACCCCCAACTCATCAAAATGTTTCTTCCTTTCTAAGTTATTAGATGTCTTCTGAGGATTTCAAATGGTATTTTTTTGTAAATTCTTTTAAGCCTTTTTGTCTGGAGGCAGGAAATGGCCATTTGCCAGTGGTAAGCGAATCCCCCAAATAGTCACGTTCTGGTAAGGAGGAATGGGAAAAGGGAAATGAATTCCCTATGCGTTAAGTACAGTGGGCAAAAGGGTTCTTCATAGTGTGGGGAAGATGTATCCTCCAACGTATCTACTTATTAAATATATATTATTAAATAAGTGTTGTGAGGCTGTTGCAGCTGGACCAAGATTTAAATATCCCTCCACTACATACCATTGTGTTAGCCAGGAAACTCCTAGATGCTGTTAGCTTAAAAGTGGCTCAGAGTTTTTAAATTAAAACCATGTGAAACATAAAGCCTCTTTAATGTGCATACGTGTGTGTGTGTGTGTGTGTGTGTGTGTGTGTGTATGCACATGCATATGCATGTATGTACATGAGTGAGAAAGAAAACTGATCCAAGCTCGATGTTGCATAATTTTCATGTTTTTCTATATCAACACAAAATACTGAATAACATGGCCTCATGCTCCACTGAAAGTATAGTACAGTTTTGCTCAACTTACAAAAGGCAAGGACAATCATTTTGAAAGCAAAGTAATTTGAACTTGGTATTTTATGAATGAAAAACATATTTAAAAACAAGTCATAGATTTTGAGGTACTGATTTTTTTTTCTTTTCTCAACACCTCTCTTTGGTTGTCTCATTTACTTGTGACAAAACCTCTATGTGATAAACACTGTAATTGTTCTTACAAACAAGGACACTGAGACATAAAAGAAACAAGCATAATACCAAAGTCATAGCGAAGAAATGATAGCTCAGACTTTAACTCAGAAATCTTGGCTTATATGAGACTTAAAACCTCTACTCCAACAGTAAGGAAATAGACTACTATTTTATAGGTCTTCATCAATGTACATAAAGCTCATCACTGTTATATTCTGTCATCACTCCAAGGGGCCCCTCATGATATTCCACAACACACACACACACACACACACACACACAAATACACACACACACATACGCACACACATACACACAAACACACACAGATACATATGCACACACACACACACACACACACACACACACACACACACACACATACACACTAGCTCCTTTCCTGAATGCAAAATGTTTGGTCTATGGCTTGTTCAACTCTTGTTCTCTTGTACTCTTGTTCTCTTGTAAATAGTACACTGTCGAAGACACTTAGGGGAAGTTGGATAGAGACTTTAGCAAAAAGACCTTCTATTGACAAATCTGCAGGTCTTGTACTATATTATGTCATGATGGAACTGGGATCAAAGATGAACAACCATCAGAGTCCCAAGATTTTAGAGCCAGAGATATTGACATTAACCCATTCATTAGTCACATCTGATAAAATGTAAATACACCTGGATAATTTCTAAATTTCCCAGGAAGCGATAGGCTCTAATATTACCCTTTATTCTTCATGACTCAGCCCTTCCACACTTTAGAAAACATGCTACTCGCCAGGCGTGGTGGTGCACGCCTTTAATCCCAGTACTCAGGAGGCAGAGGCAGGCGGATTTCTGAGTTCGAGGCCAGCCTGGTCTACAAAGTGAATTTCAGGACAGCCAGGGCTATACAGAGAAACCCTGACTGGAAAAATTTTTAAAAAGAAAAAAAGAAAAGAAAAGAAAACATGCTACTCATGATGACACTTATAGTTACTTTTAATAAAATATTATATTTTCCGACACCTTTTCCTTCATTCCTTCATTCCTTCATAAAGTCTTCGGAAAGGTAAGTTAACAAGTGTCACCACCACATCCTGCGGTTGTGAGTTTGTATTTACAAGTGTTTGTTACACCTGAAAAAAAGGCCTGCCTATTCAATTCTTAGAAGGTCACTAATGACAAAGAAATAATATCACCGAAGCCCAACTTTGCAAGCAAGTGAGGTAATTGGGCTTACTTACTGGAGAGGAGGTGACTGCAAACCAGCTCAATTATTTTGAAGCTCCACCACATTGTAGATGATAATTTTGTGGGAGCTGTTTAATGGAGTATATTTTTCAGTCTCTCTCTTTCTGTACATTCTAGAATTTCTGAAGACTTCCTGTAGCTAGGGAGGGTAGGAGGAAATAGCAGCTATAATCTTAGGTGAAGAGTCTATGATCCTCCTCTCTTTTCTCCTACCAAGGGTTGTCTGTCGTTCTACTCTCATGACACAGACCTAACTACCACTGCACTGCCTTGCTCATAATTGTATTGCTATCAAGCAAAGGTAAAGTCTACTCCTAAATGGCAGTAAAAATTGTGTTATTCCTGGAGGAGTAAAGAACCATACTACAACCACCAGATACGTAGAAAATTTGGCAACACTACGTGGATGTAAGAATTGGCATTTTGCCCTGTCTTGGCAGTGTTGGAATATACCTTGCATGAAGTAGTACATTTATCTTATACAGGAATTTGGGGGTTTGTTGCATAGATGAGGATCAGCAGCAGGTAGTTTAGAAAAGGAGCGGAAGCATAATTACATTTTTGCAATTAACTTAATTAGGAGAAAGGGCCTTGACCATGATTGGGCCTTGAAGTGGAAAATCATAAAAAGGCAATAATTCTTTATATCAAAGACCACATGAATCAAAGGCAGCCTTAACCAAAAGATGATCTGCCCTTTCAAACCTGGAGAAGAGCCTCATTTAAATGATTCCTTTAACTGAGAGGAAAAGACTCAGCCATCATGACAGGATGATGGCAGGAGGGGCAGAGAATAAAACCTTCAGAGAAATCCACGGAACAAAGAGGATATCTGGCTTTTGTTAGTTTGCAGGGGCTGCCTGAAAATTTCATATCACACAATTACTCAGGGATAGTCTACTTGACAAGGAACATAAAAAAGCTAGGTACCACAACGTAACTGTTAAATGAATATCATTGCAGCTATCAGGCCATAGTATAGTAGGTCTTAACTCTGCCCCAGAGGAGGAGGAGGGGGGAAGAGACAGACAGACAGACAGACAGACAGACACAGAGAGACAGGAAGACAGAGAGATGCAGTCAGATGGAGGTGGTGAGAGATAGGCAGACATACTGCATTGGTTTATAGTATGAATTTTGGCCTATGGGATCTGGTCTTTCAGAATGATCAACATTCTAAGGGGACTAAGGACACAAGATAGCTTCTGATCTATACCAGGAATACTTCATAGTGAGTCAAGTCATGACCACTATTCCTATTTCATCCCTTTGTGAAGAGCTCTAGTTCCATGACTCCTGAGATGAGAGAGGATTCCAGTCTTTTCTTTCTCTACAAAGATGTAGTGTGTTGTGCTTAAGCAGTTTTGAGGAGTGTTCTAGGAACAAACTATAAAATCGAAATTCTGAGCAGTTCAACCTATTGTGTCACCCTTTCCTTACCAGGCTTATAGTCTTATAGTGTGGGTGTGTGCACATGGACATGCATATGGGTAAATGTTCCTGTTGGCACACATGTAAGAAGATGCAAATGGAAGCCAGTTTTCACTCCTCTGGAGACACCCACGTTGTTTTAGCAAACAGGGTCTCTTATTTGGCTCAGTGCTCATTGATTAGGTGAGGGAGGCTGGGATGTGAGGCCAGTTGTCTCTGCCTTCTAAGCACAAAGTCTATCAGCACCACCCAGGCTTTTTCTTTCTTTTTTAGACTTTTAAAACAGATTCGGGATCAAACTCAGTTCTTCATGTTTACATGGGTGGCTTCTGTTTTCACTCAAATGTTTATGTCCTTCTAAAATTAAGGGGACCCTGGTCTTTAGGTAAAATATTATATTTTATTCAACCAATGTGTCTTTCATACTCACCATTTTCCATTTCTTCTTCCCTTTCCTCTATCCCCACTATCTTTTCTTAATTTTATCCACCCAGAAATCTCATTCCATTTCCAATTCCTATATTATTATTATTAATGTTGTGTATTTCTATAAGTAAATGTCTTTCAGAAAATGGTGATAAAAGACTTTCAAACAATTCTTTCCAGGACTGTCCAATTTGTATTTGTTTGTTTGTCAAGTGATCTTTGAATGCCTAGTTGTCTCAAGCATTGTGTGATGTTTATACAAAAAAAAAAAGCTGATGAATAATTCTTGTCATAAGGAAATTTATGAGCAGATTATGGAGGCAATACAGATAACTATCAAACAGATGTAGGTAAAGCTTTTCAGAGGGTGCCTTCTGTGCTTGGGTAGAGCAGGTGGGGTTAGTTATTAGCAGAAGATAGAGTGAAGGAAGACATTCAGTACTTCCTAATTTAAATAGAAAAGTTAAACAAAGTCTACAATTCCTTACTGGATTTCCATTTCATGAAGAATGAGCCAAATGTCTTCCCTACATCATGATTGCTTAATCCACACTGTATGCTCTCAGGAGTCTTGGAGTCTGGGAGCCTCACAGAAAATTTATCATCATTTTTAACAATCTCTAGTCTAAGCTTTGTTCTCGCATCATGACATTTGTCATGAAGCAGTGTCAGCAATTCCTGTGACTTTATCAGCAGCTTATATTATTATCACAGGTATTTTCTATTTGACATTTTTCACAAAAGCCTCAGATCATCACTTATGTTCATGGTGTCTTCAAAATGTAGTAGGTACAACAGTAGAGTCCATTTTAGGGTGATTCTATGACACACATATATTTCCACAGTGGGTGTTGCTCCCTTGCACTTGTGGGAAAATGTTTCTTGTGTCCTTTTTGTTTTGTATTTTAGTGAATTTAGGAACTCAATTATGAGACACTCAAGATCTACTGAATATCTGAGGGCTAGTGCTGCCCAGAGAAAGGTGCTCTGGCCCATTGCACAGTGTTTCTCACTTGCTCTGCCCTCTGGCCTCATTGGCCAACTTGAGTCTATCCAACATCTTTGCCTTTTACTTTGCCTTTCACATCACTTGCTAAAAGCTGTGTGCTCTGCTAGTTTCTAACAAGAAATTCTCACCCTCAATGGTATCTCTGTGACGAGATTATTTCCTAAATAGGAACACAAACTATCTGCCCTCTATTTTCTATTAACCACTTCCTGGTCTATACCTCGAGTAACATTAATCTCTACTTTAATGAGTGTTTTTTATTGTTTCTATGGTTGATTCCCTACCAGTATGGTGTCAATATCAAAGAAAGATCTAAAATGTCTGCTTCTTTCTCATATCCCTGGAGCACTGGGCTATGCCTGAAAGGTAGAGGGTGTTAAATAAATGCTTTGTGAGTCAAACATGACTCATGAGTAATTGCAGAGGTAAAGGAGAGGGGAGTGTGAGATAGAACGTGGGGAGGCAAAATAAACAGAGGCAAACAGTTCGATCTTGGGATATTCAAAGAAAAACTTTGAAGGCCAAGCCTGTGGGCCTTCTTGCCAGCCATCAAGAGTAACACTGGCTCTGGATGTGCAACTTCGATGAGATGAGAATATGCACATTCTAGGATTCATTGGCTAAACCTGCATTCTGCTAATAGAGATGGTGTTTAGCTAGCTCCCACTGCTACACATTTCTGCCAACTTCACCTAGTAAAGATGGTCAGAGACTCTTTTTATAATATGGATGTACAATTCCATCAAAATTCTGGGAAGTATTACAGATGCTAGCAAATATTCTCCTCCTTGGTACCTACAACGGAGCTAGTTTCCTGTGAGAACTGTGGCATGCATTTTTTGAGATGTGCAAAAAGCATGTTTCATGAAATAAGAAAAAAAAAAAAAAAGGTAATGGGTTCATTGCTGCCAGAATACGGTGTCTTGACACACAGTTTGAGATGCCTGAATCTGGCATTTAATAGCTGAGATGATAGTGGCCAAATACTTCTCAGGGTCAAATTCATGTAGAGTTCCCGAAAAGGTGAGGAATGGCTGGGATCTGTAATGACAAAGCTGATGAGAGGATTGATGACACAGTGGTGGCAACAGGACAAGCTTCCAAAATAGCTTACGAGTGATTTATCCCTGTGACAGAAGAGGCGATTGACAATAGCAGAAGGCTAATTAAATACCAACCACTGGGAAAATACCACAATTTTTTCTTGCCTCTGTGTTGGGAATTTTATTCTTTTAAGCAGACACTGGGTGGTTTTCTATAAGAGCTGCTTTTCAGACTTATATTTTGTAGGCCCTCATTCCTTTAAAAAAAAAATCTTTCTCTCTCCTTAATGCTACCATGATTTGAAACTGAAGAGGAAAAGATCAAAGAAGAAATTGAGGGAAGGGCATGGCAGGTATGAAAAGTATGAAGAGGGAGAGAAGACCTTAAAAATTGCCAGTAAGGTAGTATAGGGAATTCTCATGGATGGGCAGATGGCTTTGCTAGTGATGTGTGCATCATGTAGTCATAAGAGCTTACTGAATTCTATCCCCAGGACTCATATAAAAAATTGTACACAGCAGTGTGCCTATAATCCCAATGCTGGGAAGACAGGGACAGATTTGGTGAGATCTGGGTACAATAAGAGACTTTGTCCCAAAGAACAAGGTGAAAAGTGCTTGGGAACAACACTCAGTATGTTACTCTAGTCTCCATATGTACCTGTAAACATATACATGACCACTGACACATAGAGAGGTACACAAGAATAATGTGTATATAGATACACAAACACCCACACACACACACACCACACACACGGTTTTCTATATGGAGAATGATAACTTCCATGTATTAAGAGCTTGTTGCAAGATTAGAATTTTATTAAATGTCTCAAATTTAACGAGTTAACATTTGTCTTCTGTGTACCAACCACTGTGCTAAGTATGAACCATTATGAGGTAGGAATGTTTTCTGGTTTGCTTTTGCATTACGATGGTCATTTGACAGTTTCACACCTTTCTTTGGTGTGAAAGAGTTACTCTTTCCCCCACCCCTTCTCTCATCTCCCTCCCACACTTACAAACCCTTATCCCTTCCTAAGAATTTTCCAGACTTGTGGCTTTGGGGTTTGTTGTGCCACTCATTTATTTTAACCAAGGCGGGCCATCTGTGATTAGAACTATCCACTGAACGAATGGTCAGGTCACCAGTGAGTACACAACCGGAGACACTGACTTCCTCCTTCAGTGAAGGGTAGAGATCCCTTAAGCCCTCCTCTGTCCTTCTCTGGCTGTTTACTGGGCCATCCCTATACAAACACAGTGCATTCGTGTATAGGTGTTGATGATTAGCATTAGCAGTAGTTGCGTCATTCTCAGACACTGACATCTTGTAGTCCTTCTCCCTGACTTCCAGCTTGTAAACTCTCCCCATCTCCTGTGCTGCAGTGTTGTCTGAGCCCTGGGAAGAATGTTGGAAAGGTCTTGTTTAGAGCTGAACCGTCAGCCTTTCCATATTCTCAGCACCCTGTGCTTCTGCCCACCTCTGCTGTCTTCACGGTTTATATGAAAGAAAGCCTTCTCTGATGAAGGCTGAGAGAAGAAGAGAAGCTCTTCTTTGAATTATACAAGTGTGAGAATTTTCCTAAAACTATTTGTAAAGAAGCCTTTCATGTGAAAACAGTGTTTCAGAATTATATTTTGTAAAGAGTTACAACAGTGTGAGAGGTCAGGCTTGGTGGCTCACGCCTTTAATTCCAGCACTTGGGAGGCAGAGGCAGGCAGATTTCTGAGTTCGAGGCCAGCCTGGTCTACAGAGTGAGCTCCAGGACAGCCAGGGCTACACAGAGAAACCCTGTCTCAAAAAAACAAAACAAAACAAACAAACAAAAAAAGAAACCCAGGGTGAAGAATACGAGGCAACATACAAAAGGAAATACAATGGAAGGAAAGTCTGTTACACAGCCATGGGTTTTTCGGCACAGTTGTAGGAACAAGTGAATTTCCAAGTGACCTCTGATTGTAACATGGTCAAACCTAGCAGGGAAAGACCAAGCCTGGTGTCTGTCTTTCTGGCTTCTCCTGGTTTGGAGAGGCATTCTCAGAGAGAAATTGATCTTTGGTCTAGCTCTGTAATTAGGAAACCCATGACCAGAGTTCACCTACACTTGCTTTGGAGGCAAAGTTGAAGAGTCGGTTTTGGGCTCAACTTTAAAGGACCACTTCACTTGCAATAAATGGCAGAAAAAAAATTAGAAAATTCGAATAGTAAACTTATTGGTGAATTTTGGTAGTACATGTTGCTTTACACAGCTTATTAGGCAAGTGATCTGTTTTGTCAGTCAATGTAGATTCTTGGTGCGGTAGTGAAGGTCATATAAATAAATCCCAAATCCTTCGTGGGCCTCAGGAAAAGAGAGCATTTTACAAATTTATGAAGTGTTCATATTCGGTTTGGCCCAGAGCGCTTCTCTAGTACACTGGAACCTGACATTTTAGAGTATGTATTACAGTGTGGGTAAAGGGAACTTCCAGCCTGAGATGTAAAGTGCCAGCCCTGAGATGTGGGTATCCATCCCCTTTCATTTTCCTTTGGCTGATGACAGTAGTGATTATGCCTAGCTTGACCCTGGAAGCTGAGGACCATTAACACATGTATCATCCCTAAGATCTAAGTTGAGCTTCGAGCCTGCAAATGCCCCTGTTCTAACAAAGACCCAGAGCTGCCAAGGCAGATGGCCTGTGTTGAGGTGAGAAGAGTGCTGAGAGAGGAACTGAAAGGCCCCATGGCGCCTGAGGCTTTGCAAGTCTCTCTGTCATAGTACTTGGAGTCATAGACACTTACCCAAGTTGGTCCTAAAATGACTAAATTCATGTTTTTGAAAGGGCATCTCAAGATTTAGATAGTCTTTAGTTGATTTTCTCCAATTTGCTTTCTTTGGCATAGCCTCCCACCACCCCAATGTATCCACGGCATCCTCCCACTCCTCCCCCCACCAGCTTGGGTGATGGTGCTTGAAGACTTGCCATGGGCCAAACATAGATCTCACTAGAGTCCTTCCTGCCGGAGGTTTAGTCTGCTAGCCAGACTTCTTCTTCTTCTTCTTTTTTTTTTTTTTTTCTCATTTGACACATTTAATGGCAGGTGGGTGTGGAAGCCACAGGGAGAGGACACAGGAACAAATATATAATTAGACATGTTTCCTGGCCGTGTGCTTCTCAGAGAGGCCTTTGGGTTTTCTCCTGGGTGACTTGTCCTAATTGTGTCACAGCTTCCCACAACAGAGAACAGGCTGCATTTGATCCATGAACTTGAAGCCCGAGGTGAGGAACTGTGCATCTAGTGGGGGCAATTATAACTATAATTAAGAGTAGGCTGCTTTTCCTTTCCATTTGCTTTCCCGTTTCTCCATTAGCATGGCAGGAATTTTCATTAATAATAAAGACATTCTGGAGATGTAGAGTTAGGGACTAGTTGACTGTAGTTAATTGGCATATTATTGTATTCCTATAAATTTGGTCTGAGACTGCTGTGAGTAGATTTAAAGCTGCTAAGAAGAAATAAAATATACATCCCCTTGTAAAGAAGTTGTTTTAAGATTGCTTTTTTTTTTCTGTTTTAGGGACTATGAAGTTGGATAAGTGTTAACTTGAACATTTTTATACTGAAAATGCTGGCGTAATGGGCATGAGAAGTTTCTAGTAGATATCTGAAAACTACCTCTGGAGCTAGGGGACAGAAACTAGAAAAAATGAAAGTGACATTATGACACAAATCCACTTTCTGCCACCTCCTGGGTAGTCCACCCACTTCATTACACATTCATAAAACCCAAAATTATTGATGATAAAACCCAGCATTATACATAATGAGGATTTGTTAATTACAACATTTTAAAGAAACAAACAGCTCAAAATAAACAGCATCCTTATTTTACAAGCAGCAATAACAATTATTAAATGAGGCCATTTGCTGGAGCATTGTTTACACTGAATCTTAAGTGAAGGTTGAAGAATTCAAGCTGAGCCTTCTGCATTTCTTCATTGTGGCTTCATTGGTCTAAGGTTTGGGGAACTGGTTCTTCTGAGGGAAACAGAATACCAAATGTGCCCAAAGGTATTAGGCAATTTGACCAAGATCTCTGAATATTGATTTGCTTTTCATGGAGGTATATATGTATGGAGTATATTACTTACAAGTTTAGTGAACATATTCTGGGTAGGGTTAAGAGTTGGATTAAGGACACAGAATACCCGGATGCCCAGTATAAGTAAAGAAGTCTCAGGTACCAACTCTGAGTTAAATGACCATCAGAATAAAGTCCTCCAAGTTGTTGTACCCCACATGCCCCTCTTCCATTTCTCTATTCCTAACATTGATTTTAAAATGTAGCCCTGCCACAATATCTGGTTCCTGTGAATGCTCAAATAATTATTTTCTGCCATTGATCCTGACTATAGACATCTTTTATGAAATATTTGAGGGGAGGTGCCTAGTTTTACTTCAGTTTGATGTGTTATGGTTGGTTGATAAACATAGGAGACCTGCCCTTTTCAGAAGAGAAGTAGAGGAGGAGTAGGTAAGAGTTGGTCACAGGGCAGGACAGAGAGGATGACCTGGGAGGAGAGCAGGAAGGGGAAACTGAGGTTTGGATGGAAAGGAAAAAAGGTAAGGAAGGAGGAAGGAAATGTATTTGTTAAAAAAAAAAACAATAGAAAAATAAATGCATAAGAAAAAGTTGATAATACCCACAGGTTGTTCAATTTTCACCCTCGTAATAGGCAGCTAAGAGACTCATAAGTAGACAGAGTGCTGAGAATCTATGACTATTGGCTGCTTGAAGCTATGTGGGGCATCCTTATCACAGCAGCGGCAGTAAGCTTCTGTATACCAAAGCTACTGAGGTTTGCTTACCCAGGCAGTTGCTTTCTAGAAGCAAACCATCTCTTGGGCTCAGGGAATCTTTTGCATCCTTCCAGTGAAGAACAGGGCTTCTGTTTGGTGGTGCTGGTCTCTACCAGTTACTGCCTCTCTTTCACCACATGACTTGACTTCAATACTGAACTTCCAGATGCTCTTTTCATCCTGCTCTGCACACTGTCAGTATTTCATTTCTTTAAGCCTCCTGTGTTGCACTTGCTCATTGTAGACCTGCATAACAGTTGATAATAACAATGCTATTGACTCAATATTATATTGGACTGAAATCTTCTGTACTGAAGAAATGAGTTTGTTATTTTACATTCATCCTCTTACTAATTCTCAGAACAGAGGCTGATTAGAGCCAAATTGTTTGCAACCTATCCCCTGACTAGCCTCTGTCCCAGTTGCTATCAGAGTCCTTGTTCCCCTCTGAAATCCCGTGAGTCAGCCCCACTGTCTGTATTCCATTAGTAACTACTGCTTATCTAGATTCATATTCCCTTAAATTCTGTTTACAGTATCTAAGAACTTCTCTAGTCCAAAGTGCAAAGTCTTCCACATTCTTCCAAAGAAAAAAATCATGATGAGATTCTTCAGAGCATTGGCCCTACCTTCTTGGCACCAATTTCTGTGTTAGTTATTCCTGATGTGATAAAATAGAGTCACCAAAAGCTGCCTAAGGAAGAAGCTTTAATTTTGCTTATGGTTGCAGAGAAACAGAATCTCTAGTAACAGGAAAGGCAAGACAATAGGAGCAGGAGGCTGGTGGGCAGGCTTTCATTCACATGCACAATGTATAAAGAAAAAATAAACAGGAAGTAGGGTAAGTCTATAAATCTTCCTATGTGCCCTCAGGTAAGTACTTGCTCTAACAAGGCTCCTCTACCTCTTAAATGTCCCATAACACAGGCAAAAGCTACAGATCAAATTGTTCATGTATGTGATCTTATGAGGCACATTTATCATACAAATCACCACAGCATAATTATACAAGCATCCTTAGTTTTAAGTTTAGTGCATCCCAGAATAAATGAATGGATAAACAACTACATGAAAGGAGTGGGAGAATGCATTGGAAAGAATGCATTCACCAGGAACTGGAGATAAGAGAAGGTAACAGGAATGAATGTCTATGATCAAAATACTTTATATACATCTGTGGATATTTTTCAAAGGAAAAAATGGTAAAAATTAAAAGTAAATGAGGTTGCCCAACACTGCACAATTGTTAGCTGGTGCTAAGCCATATTGTTGCAGTCTTACTTTTCCAATAAGTAGAGATTTGGGTTTACACATGTGTGTGTACAATAGATATCACATTTTATTAAAATCTTATTGATGGCAGGCCTGATGGTATATGCTTAGCATCCTAAGCACTTGTGAGGCAGAGGTAGGAAGATGGTGAGCTCAAGATCACTTTGGGCTATAAAGTTAGTATGAAGGGACTCTAGACCATTTATTGACATCCTATCTAAAAAACAAAACAAAACAAAACAAAACAAAACAAAAAAAACAGGCAGAC
This sequence comes from Mus minutoides, assembly GCA_902729485.2. Lineage (NCBI taxonomy): Eukaryota > Metazoa > Chordata > Mammalia > Rodentia > Muridae > Mus > Mus minutoides. Next base: position 2,925,593 of record LR749555.1, read on the forward strand.
AGAGAAAATATTGGGAATTTAGTTAAGAAATAGAGCACAGCATTTCCCGCACCCTAGATTCGACCCGTGGTGCCACAAAAAAATTAATAAAAATCATATATTTGAATTAGATAACATATACTCTGTATGTCAAAAGTAACTCCTTAAAAAGTAGGATTTGAATTATTAACTGTGCCTACGTATAAATCATGACTTTTGGGAAAATGGGGATGATACCCTTTTGCCTTGTTTAATTTGATGATTAATCCAAGCACTGTGATCAGTGGAGCCTTGAGCCAGAAAATGGTAGCAAACCTCCACAGAACTGAACATCATTCTAGTCTTAGAAAGCACACTCTTCCTTCTGCTAACTGGTACTGACTGCTTGATGGATGGGAAGAGAAGCATAGATGGATATAGCTTACTTAGATTGCGGGAGATAGGTTAGGAGACAGTTGAAAGAGCCACCATTCAATCCTTCTGGATGTTGGTAAATTGGGTGAAAGGTAATGAAATGAGTCATCTCTGGAGATGTCTGGCTTGGACTTCAGCACCTTTTGAGAAAATGATTAAGGAATTGTCTAGTTCCATATGATTTAACAACTAAATTTATTCAGAACATAGGAAAGGCTTTTTTTTTTCTATTTGTTTTCCACTTCCAGAGGAAGTTTTGCAGTATTTTATCATATAACTCATGGATTATAATTTGAGTTCAAACGCAATGTACTTTTCAAAATATAAATATGTAAATAGCTATATTTTTAGAGACATCTTATTTTTAGGAATTTCAAATCATATTGTCAACATGGAATTTATACTAATAGCTTTTGGAAGGAGCGTGTCTAGATAAGTTGAGGCTACCCGAGGCCAGTGTGGTATAGAGACCCTGACCACTCTGGAAGTAGCTGGCTGCATGCTAGAAGGTAAAGTCCACATTCCCTTGGCTTGTGTTTAAAAAAATGATGGTTCAAACTCCAAATGTGGCTAAACAGGAAGAGGAGGGAGGATGAGGGGAAGGGGTAAGGAGAGGAGGACGAGGAGAAGGAAGAGGAGGAGGAGGAGGAGGAGGAGGAGGAGGAGGAGGAGGAGGAGGAGAAAAGGAGAAAAGGAGAAGGAGAAAAGGAGAAGGAGAAAAGGAGAAGGAGAAAAGGAGAAGGAGAAAAGGAGAAGGAGAAAAGGAGAAGGAGAAAAGGAGAAGGAGAAAAGGAGAAGGAGAAAAGGAGAAGGAGAAAAGGAGAAGGAGAAAAGGAGAAGGAGAAAAGGAGAAGGAGAAAAGGAGAAGGAGAAAAGGAGAAGGAGAAAAGAAAAGAAAAGAAAAGAAAGAATAAGAAAGGCCAGAAAGCTGTGAATGCTATACAAAGGTTACTTTATCAATGCTGTGCCCACCTTTGGCAAGACAGCCCCAATGCTAATTCCTCAGCTCTTTTGTGATCCTGACCCACCAATGAAGCCACTTTGTTTTAGGTCACCCAAATTACTTGTCTTACCTCTGTCCTTATATTCCTTTTACAGATCTAGAAACTGAGACCCAACTAGTAACTGTTGCTTCTGTCCACTTGGCTCACAGACTTCCTATGCAGAAGCTAGAGGTCCTATATGTGTATGTACATGCATACTGGCTTTTAAAGTCCAGTGAGGACGTTATTGTATGACTAAAAGGGGTTTATATCCTTTCTCTCTTTCTTGAATGGTGATTATGAGCCATTATGTTTGCCAGATTCTGCAGTGTTGTTTCTGCTGTATGAAGATGTATATCCTGGTAGTTTTATATATTACCTGTCTCAGAGGTCACAGCAGCTATATCCAGATGTATATCCTGGTAGTTTTATATATTCCCTGTCTCAGAGGTCACAGCAGCTATGTCCACTGGGCATTGACTCTACTGAGCTGTCAGTGTTCCTTGTAGGCATGCTCAGACAGGACATCAAGAGTTAGTCAACATTGCCTCATTAGCCAAAATTTCAGAGATGTGAAATATTGAGATTTTTAAGAAATGGGTTTTTAAAATACTGACAGTTAATTAAAAATTAGCAAATCATATACATGTATGGGCTATGAGTATCTCAAGAGTTGTCGTTTTGAATCATTTTCTCATATAGGTTAAAGGTAATCTATAAAGCATTTTGTTTCTTGTTCTTCTTATTATGAGGGAGAGGAACTATTATCCACAGTCTAGGGATTTGTATAGAAGGGAATTTCCTTTCTAGTGTATATACAACATGCTTGACATACTAATCAAGTTGATTATTTCTGTGCTACATATTATTCTGTCACTGGCTTTATCTAGTTAGTTGGAATGGAAATGAAATATAAAAAGAAAACGGTTAAGTTACACTAACCCTGTTTAAGAATGTAATACATATAAGCCGGGCGTGGTAGCACACGCCTTTAATCCCAGCACTCGGGAGGCAGAGACAGGTGGATTTCTGAGTTCAAGGCCAGCCTGGTCTACAAAGTGAGTTCCAGGCCAGCCAGGGTTATACAGAGAAACCCTGTCTCGAAAAACCAAAAAAAAAAAAAATTTGTAAAATATATATATATATATATATATATATATATATGTGTGTGTGTGTGTGTGTGTGTGTGTGTGTGTGTGTGTGTGTGTGTGTGTGTATGACTAGTAGCCTGCTGTCTTAGATATAATTATGAGGCTCTTCAAGTCTTGCAGAATGGTCCAACTTTGGATTCTGACAACCTGTGATAGGTAGAAATAAATTGGTATGTGAAGATGTTCATATGATTGTAACTGAAGGGGGAAAGGACAGATATATGCTTTCTTAGCTATTTCTTCTCAAACCCATTCGCCTATGTGAGGAGATTTTCTGTACTATGGCTTAAATAGTAGTGTTCTGATTTTTCAGGAACTGAATGGTAATTGGTAGTCTTGAGTCACTGTCATCATCCTTGCATTAAATTCAAGGAAGGGAATATTTTAAAATCCGAGTGATTGGATTATACTTGATGTTTGACTCAACCAGTATCTTAGAGAGTTTGGACCAGACATGACTGAAGCATGCTGGCACAGGGAAAACCAAGAGATCTGTGTCATAGTCCCATGATACCTCATGTAAAGCATGCTTGTATTTCTTAAGAACTCTGTACTGCTGTATTTCTTAATGACCTCTTATGTTGTTGTCCTGGTAGAGTAAATTCAAGAAAAATAAAGAACAGTCAGAATGCTGGTCTGCTTTAGGATCCATAAGACTGACAGCTTTTTCATTCCAATGTAAACTGTCAGGCTTCCTATTACTTAACAATCTTCCAAGATTCACCCCCCCCAAAGTGAACTTTGTCTTTTGAATTTATAATGCTTAGTGTATATGATTTGCTTTATAATGATGCTAAGGTGCTTAATGAGAGATAGCTTTTATCTATATATGTGTGGGGAGAGCTCATTATACAAAGTAAGAGGGACTAGGTAGCAGCAGACAGGAACAGGGATCAAGGGGCAAAGGCTGGCTGGAGGGTGGTTCAAGCATACTTGGGACTAGCTCCATGCCTATTTTATGGTACCAGTGAAGTGTGACACACAGGCATCTCTAGAAAGTCATATCAGTCTAGTAGCCTGCTGTCTAGACATAATTATGAGGCTCTGCAAGTCTTGCAGAATGATCCAACTTTGGATTCTGACAACCTGTGATAGGTAGCAATCAATTGTTATGCGAAGATGTTCATATGATTGTAACTGAAGGGGGACAGATATATGCTTTCTTAGCTATTTCTTCGCAAACCCATTCGCCTATGTGAGGAGATTTCCTGTACTATGGCTTAAATAGTAGTGGGTACTAGACTTGTCAAAATGGTCCCAAAGCATGCTTCTGGTAGTTTTTACTAAACACCCACCATGCCACATAAACTTGATAGGATGCTAGAACCAACTGGAGAACATTCAAATTCCAGATCCTTAGCCTTTCATATACCAACTCAGAATGTTTAGGGCAGTTGATGGTCATAAAAACACTTGAAGATCTCAGGTAGAGGAATGTGTGGTAAAGTTTGAATGTCACTGGTTTCACATCAAAACCATCCTTGGAGAATGATTTCAAAAAGTCTATGAGCAACTAGTCACAGTTCATGCCTATTTCAGTTCATATTAGTAAAACTTAGACACTAGGAAGAATAATTTTCTTTTACAATGGTGTCCAGCATGGTTAAAACACTGTTCTTAATTTAAAAAAAAAATCCAAAGCTCAATGAAATACATGCATTGTCCAGGTAAAATTAAGAACCACATAGTCTCCAAATACTCTTCTTTTGTTCTGCTAATTTTCCATTTTTCCCCCATGGACACCGCTTGGACTACTTATATACTCAGGACAGAAGCCATGTCTTTTAGATTCCATAAGAAAGCTTAATGTTTCTATAGACCTACAAAAGTCAGAGCTGGTGGATTGCTGAATGACTTCTATTCCTAAACCAGAGAAATTTTAGCTTTTCTGTGGGGTATCTAGAGGCCTTTGTGATAATGTTGCTGAGCTCATGTTAATCTATCTCTGCCTATAATTGGTTATACAACTTTCAGGACATAGCATAGTGCTTCTAAAGCATCTCATGTCAGCAAGGCTGTCTTGAGTACTTACTGGGCATATGTAGAACTGACCTCAGCCACAATTTTCTGCACTTAAGTCACATGTGGTCCAGTTGACCCTAATGTTCCCTATTCTGTGAAAGAATGAACTAATGTGCACAAAGCATCCAAACTGAAGTGTCTTTCCCTCATCATTTGTTGTGGATATATTTTCTTTTACACTGTCTAGAAACTAACCATGCTTAGAGACAACAGGATCTATCCTGTTTCTATCAACAGTATCTATCCCTGGATAGATACAAAGCAAATTCTCACGTGTTTGTGTCCAGAGGCATCATTTGGCATCTCAAAATTTTAACTGAGTTCCTATTGCAAACAGAATCCTTAGCACATTGATATTTCTAAAAGTAGAAGCTTGCGTCTTATATACTGATTGAGCTAAATAAAAATTATGGGAGTATATCATACTCATAACCCCCCTCAATATTTTTATTGCTATCTTCAATTCTGTATTGTGTCCTTATTATGTAGATTTCTTTGCTTTTATTTGAGAAGGTACTTTGATTTATGCCCCATCTTTCAGTATCTCTTGAGGTTGTGAGCACTGCGCACTTAAGATTTTCTGTTTAATTCTCCCTGTATATACTGATTCTAAGGTGCTGATGTGGGACACACTTCCTTGCTCTTATATATATTATAACACTTGCCAATTCTGAGCATTTATATGCTGTGATTACCTCAGTGGTTCAAGCTTTGTGTGGCCTATGTCCCTTCATTAGCCCAGAAATATCTCAGTAGGGGGTCATTTCCACATGTCTTACCGGTCTCAGAAAAATAATGTGGTTTGTCACTGAAGGAGAATGGAGCTCCTCGTACCTCATGTTTTTTAACAGACAATTTATGATAAGAAAAATGATATATCTAAATAAAATAATTCCATCACATTAAAATATGTCTTAGTAACATTCAGAATTGCATAGCCTCCATTTATTTGATAATAATGTACTAGAGTAGTCAAGTGCACAATTGCTTGTATTAATATGGTTAACATAACTTGTGCTTTCACGAGCATCCATCCATAAACTGTTTTTGTCACTATTGACGTTGTCTACCAGTGAAACTTTGCATGGAAATATTGCCTAAGTAGAAAATGATTCTGAGATCATATTGAAAGCAGTTTGAATGTTTGATAATGTGTTAATCAGCTTTCTGTTGCTATGACAAAATACTGGAGAACAGACTTTTAAAAAGAGGAAAGATTCATTTTTATTCATGGTTTCAGAGCTTTTCCAATTGTTAGATTGCTTCATTACTTCCTGGCCTATGGTGCAGAGTTTCAGAGCAGGGAGCACATGGCAGAGCAAAGTTATTTGCCTCCTGGTAGCTAGAAAGGAGAGGAGGTGTGAAGATTTGAGGCAGAGGAGCAGGCAGGGATAAAAGTCATTCCATGCCATGACCCTAGTAACCTACATTCCCCAACTACTTTCTGCTTTCTGTAGCCCACACTTCTCCATAGTGAGACTATGTCTAACCAAAGTTTAGACCTTTCCTTCTTACACCAGTATTTGGACACCTAGATTTTTCTTGTATGATGTTCAAGAGTACACAGAAGCCTCTATTTGTTATCGCTTGCACAGGTGAACATCATATCCAACTGACAATGCTGAGTTTTTGTGAAAATAGCTGAGTTTAGATTACTAAAATAATGGAATAATGTATGATAAAGTTTCTATATTTAAAAACAGGAAATGTTTTCTTTTTTCAACAAAAGCAAGTTTCAGAGGCCATCAAGCTCCAGAAAGTTCCATATTTTTTCCTCTCCAACGCTGGAGTGACAAGCAGACTCCACCATGTCTGGCTTTTTATGTAGGTGATAGTGACATTAACTCAGGTTCTCATGCATACATAGGAAGCATTGTACCAACTCTCCCATTTCTTCAGTCTCTAGTAATATTTTATTAACAGGGACATGAGATGTTGTGGTCATAATATACTGTGCTCATTCTATGATCTCGGCCTATCTCTATCATCTCAATCCATCTATATCCTCAGATCTACTTATATCACACACACACACACACACACACACACACACACACACACACACATATAATCTATCTGTTATATGTATATACATATCTAGATCTCGTGTGTGTGTGTGTGTGTGTGTGTGTGTGTGTGTGTGTGTGCATATTACTGAATGTGGGACTATAGCTCAATGGTAGAGTGCTTGCCTGTTGAGTACAAGGTCCTGTCCCTAAGTTCTATTACCCAGTGCAAATAAACAAACAAACAAGCAAAGAAACAGAAAGAAATCCTCTCAAAACCTAATTTGCAGTGTAGCTAGAGAGAGGAAGGAGGCTGAGCATGATATGAGCAAAGAAACAAGAATGACTATATGTGTTTATGCAACAGCAACAGTTCTGGCTTGACTATTTCCCTAGGAAGAGCTGTGTTGATTCTTGAGATCAATGCTATATTAAGGTGTAAAAGCTCTATTACCAACATTATTTAGTCAGGAAAGAAATAAATGCATATTCGGAAATCAGTGAACCACATTGGAAATACAGAAGCTCTGCCAGCTGGTAGTTGGCATGGCAATTGTGCTTGGCAGAATTGGCTTTTTATTGTTTTATTTTTGGAGGCACTGGGAAGAGAATGTTAAGACCTCATGTATGCTAGGAATATTCTGTATCACTAAATTACATCTCCTGTCCAGGTATCTGGGTTCTTAAGGGAAATACTCTACTCTTCCCTGTGAAGTGACATCCCAGGTAGCAAATAAGAGTCCATCACCATTTAAACAGGGGAAGATATATAATTTCACAGCAATCAGTCTTTCATAGCTGCACTTCAGACATCCGGTTTGCTTCACAATTTTGCAAGCAAGTCTGTTACTACACATCAGAACTCGGAGAGATATGACCATTTGGTAACAGTTGTGATGGGAGAATGCCAAAGCATTATGTTAAATAAAAACTTTAAGGAAGAGGGAAAGCAAGCTCACTCTCTCAGCTTCTGCCTGCCACCCCCTCTGAGCTTGCAGCTTCAAGCTGTGAAGGACTGTACCAGCAAAATTGCCTGTGTTTCCCAGAGCAAAAAATGAAAGAAACCTACTCTACATCAGTAAATATTTCTAAGTGTTTTGGTTTCCACGTGTCTTAAGTGTGAATGAGAATAAGCGTTTTATTCAAGTAAATGGCTCCTCACTCATTTTTCTACAATAATATTGGCAGAGCTTAGTTAATGGGATTCAACTATCTGTTCTGCTCAGTAATGTAATGCAATTGTAGGAAATAAGAAATTCTCTGAAAGGGAATTTCATCTCCTACAGCTTTACAAAGTATCAGTGTTGAGGCTTGATGGAGAAAATGAGTTAAAAATAAAATGAGAGGTTTGTGCATTTGCTATTTAATAGCCAAGAAAATCTGTTCTCACTGCCACCACACTGTCAAACCCTTTTCAGATTCCTCCCCATATTATCTCCCCTGTGAGCCCATAGTGATGGCCTATGGCCATTATGATTGCTGAATGTCATCAGCAAAGCCACAAATCAGAAAGATTTGACAGAGTGTATCAGTGATAGGATACGCCCAATTTTCATGAGACTAGCACCAGGAAAGCGGGTAAGAGAAGCTATTTAAGAGCAGCACCTTAGTGAGGGAACCCAATCACAAAAGAAGTCATTTGATATGCACTCACTGATAAGTGGTTATTAGCCCAGAAACATAGAATACTCAAGGTACAACTTGCAAAACACAAGAAAATCAAGAAAAACGAAACCAAAGTATGCATACTTCATTCCTCCTTAGAATAGAGAACAAAACACCCATGAAAGGAGTTACAGAGACAAAGATTGGAGCTAAGATGAAAGGATGGACCATCCAGAGATTACCCCACCCGGGGATCCATCCCATAATCAGCCACCAAACCCAGACACTATTGCATATGCCAGCAAGATTTTGATGAAAGAACCCTGATATAACTATCTCAAGTGAGGCTATGCCAGTGCCCGGCAAACACAGACGGGGACGCTCACATTTATCTATAGGATGGAACACAGAGCCCCCAATGGAGGAGCTTGAAAATTTACCTAAGGAGTTGAAGGGGTCTACAACCCTTTAGGTGGAACAACAATATGAACTAAACAGTACCCCCAGAGCTTGTGTCTCTAGATGCATATGTAGCAGAAGATGGCCTAGTCGGCCATCACTGGGAAGAGAGGCCCCATGGTCTTACAAACTTTATATGCCCCAGTACAGAGGAATGCCAGGGCCAGGAAGTGGGAGTGGGTGGGTGGGAGATCAGGGCAGGAGGAGGGTATAGGGAATTTTTGGGATAGCATTTGAAATGTAAATAAAGGAAATATCTAAAAAAAAAAAAAAAGAAAAGAAAAAAAGAAAAAAGAAAAAAAGAAAAAAAGAGCAGCACCGGTAGAGTCGGTTCAGTCAGAGTCCTTGAGTTTCTTTAATTGCTCAGTCAGGAGTCACTGCAGTGAGTCCAATCACAAAGGAGTTGAGTTTGTGAGTTCATACAGTTTGGTGCAGGTCAGCAGAGGCAGTTGAAGCTAGAGAATCAGGAGCTAGAAAATTAGAACAAGTTGCCAGAGTTAGTTTGAGGCCAAGTAGAGCAATTCAGTGAGAAGCTGAGAGAAGCCAAATTGATTCAGTCAGCATGGAGAGGAGGTTCTGCAAGAATGGCTGAGTTGAACCAGTCAGTCAGAGCTCACAAAGAACTAGAAAGGGTGATCTTATTTGGCAATATGTGTCCGAGATAATTATATCAGGCAAATAAAAGTTACATATATACATTAGCATTTGGATACAGCATGATCCAAGGTCCATGACTAGCATCCTCTTCTCCTTTCTTGTAATCCATACAAAGTGTTCTGCAAACCTCTCTGTTTTTCTAAAAAGCAAAGACAGTACATATGAGCCCAGAAGAAGCAGCTTGAGAGCAAAATAATATGCATACTCCAGAAACCTCATCTTTCCCGAATTCCCATTATTTTCTCTTCCACTTCAGAATGTTCCATTCTCCATAACACATTAGTTCTTCACAAAACATTCCTTTTTCATTTAGTTGCCTCTGTTTTTCCATAAGGAAATATGATAGAATTTGAAAAGAAAATGGTTCATAATCTAACTTTAGTGCATAGAACTGTGTCTGCCTCATAGTCAATGCTCAGTATTTGTAGAATAAATCATATAGAGCTATGGTGTTCAGCCAGGGTCACTATTTACTTCCAGGGGCAAGTAACGTTGTCTGGAGATGTTAGGTATGCATGTGTATATGCATCTGCATATACATGTGCATATGCGATATCATGCTTTTTCACATCACACAGTACACAAAAGATAAGATGGTCCTAAAAATCAAGAGCTGAGCTTGAGCAACCATAATATACAGAGTGATATAGTATTGTTCTTAAAGTGTATGATTAGTAGCATTCTTTTGTGTTTGTTACATGTGCACATTAGGTGTATGTGTGCATGTGTGCATATGTATATATGTGTGTTTAAAGTTCTTGCTTTTGAGTATACAGTTAAATATGTTCTTTAATTTCCATTATTTTATTCACATGTATGTTCCTTGAATACACACACACACGCACACAGTACTTTAGATATCTTGAAGTACATGTTAAACTTACTATTAAATTTTATTTTTATATGATGGTCTTCCAAAAAGTAAGATGAAAGATAGGAGATACTATTTTTAGATTACAAAGAAGTAAATCATTGCCAAGCATGTTTATGATCCCAGTATACTAATGAGAAAGGCAGGAGGATCTCTGCAAGTTCAAAGGAAGCTACTTATTCACTACACAGGAAGTTCCAGGCAGCAAACAAAGGCTACATAGTGATACTTTATTAAATAAATTATCAATATATAGATGGATAGATAGATAGATAGATGATAGATAGATAGATAGATAGATAGATAGATAGATAGATAGATATTATTTTTAACAACTATAGTTATAAGGCCAAACCATCTTAAACCCATGCATAGAATTTTCATTAAATTAAATTAAACATATTTTAAACCACAATGCTTATGAATTACCTTTCAGAGAAAAAAAAAATGGAAGAGCAAATGTTAGACCTGAAGTTAAGCCTTCTAGCTTGACTGCTCCCTTGAGATTTCTGCAGTGAAATCTGACATTTAGCAAACGAAAATTAAACAGGGAAGCTGGGAAAAGAAAAAGAGAAAAAGGCGATGGGATGTAGATGGAGCCCCACGACAGAGACTTCAGGGAAGCAGGGTCAGTGTGTGCTCTTGAAACATGGTGCAGACCAGCAATGGTGGATTCAGATGAGTACCTGGAAAACATGTCAGAAAAAAATAAAAATTTGGTAAACACAGCTTGCATTTGAAGAGAAGGAAGTCAAACTACACAGGAAAGAGCCTGTACCTAATTGACGCTGCTCTTTACCTGTCAGTCATGGTGTATTTCATCTTTGCTTTTTGTCCCTTTGTTAAAACAGCCATGGTTCCCCAACATTCCTTGGAATATGGAAATTTGGCCCTAGGAACTTGGTAAAGGAATCAGAGCTCTTCCCAATGGGACACTTGAATGCACTTTGATGAGAGGGACTAAATTTTTGACTGACATAAATAAGCAAATTATACATAAATTCTTGGTATTATAAGCATAGAATTATTCATAAGAGTTTTGAACATCATAATTAGGAGATTACTGTAGCATAGCTATTGTGCAAGACAGTATTTTTATAAGATATTTTTATATAAAATTTCTGAAATTTTTTAATATATATGAATATGTTATATATAATATTTATATGTATTACATATTATAGATTACATATAGTATATTATGTATTAAATAGAGTATATAGTACATATTATATTGTATATTCTTCTATATATTTTATTATAATGTATATATTATGCTTTATATTATATAATATATTATGCATCATATAATAGTAATACCTATATAAATATATATAGAGACAAAATACCATAATACATAAAATTCATAAGTATAGAAGGAAGAGAAGGAGGAGCAGCAGGAACAGAAGCAGCAACACTTGTAAGATATATAATTTTTTTTTCATTTTTATTCAGCATTCCATTAAATGATTTAGTAATGACACTTAAAAGAGTAGCTCAGCTGAGCACTGATAGGGGAAGTAGACACAAAATCCCACCCCTAAGAAGTTATAATTGATACCTTCTAGGAAAGAAAATCTAGTTTTTCAAATATAGTGTCTATGGGTCTATCATCCATACTCAAGGGCAGGCCTCTATGCCAAAGAGTAGTTAGCCAACACAAAACATACTTTATATTTTTTTTTATTTGTGCTTTTTGTTTTGATTCTGTATTTTATATCTTACTCCTTTTCTTTTTGTGTTGTTTTCATTTTCTTTTGTTTTGTGTTTTGTGTTTTTTTGAAAGAGAAAAAGAATATGAGGTTGGATGAGTAGGGAAATGTCAAGGATTGGGGAAGAGTTGGGGAAGGGAAATACTATGAACAAAATTTATTTTATGAAAAGTATTTAAATCAAAAACAAGTAAAAATTTTTTAAATATAAGCAGATTTATTGTCAAAGCTTACATCTCTGAAAGGGAGCCTGTATTTAGCACATTATTTTTTTTATGTTTAGATAATTTTCAATAAAGCAAAGTATAAATATTTTGATTTTTGTATATTTCTTATGTAAATTTAGAGAACCATTATTTCATTGACCTTTATAAATTCAATTTTATGAATGAAGAAATATGTTTCTTTTAAAATATTAAGAACTATGAGCAGAGAATTGGTCATTTTCAGCAGTTCAAAGCCATGCTGGTGTATAGTGTTTACAGATTTAGGTTGGAAAATGGGTTGAATGTCTTTAAAAGAGCATAAAATGTAACATAATTAAGACCTATTCTATTTATCTATATATCTACTGTTATTTGAGATTATACAGCTAGGCATTCTTTTTCTTCTTAATAATGTTTTTCTTCTCCATCTGATGATGAAAATCTCCCATAGAGGGAAACTGAAAAAAATAACAATTAATGGGGAGCCTCTAAGACTGATTACCTATTCTCTCTTAAAGTAATAATACAAAATTTATCGAAATAAGAATGAGTAAAGTAGAAACATAAAACCTAAATGGCAATCTAAACACATTTTTACATGTACAGTGTTACTTGATTGATATACTGTATTATCTTTGAAGAACCAAAGTCAGGCTAGATTGGAAAAATATTGAATGCATATTTAGATTTAATGAACGGTCAGCAAAATGTCCTTATTATTACTTGTTTACTTTCTTTCTTCCCTTTAATTTGCCATCATCACTTGACTTGCTACAAGAAGAAAATTTTAAAAAGCAATTACTTACTAAAAAATATCAATTGGAAAGAATTTTGATTGCATTCAAAATATAAATTAGTTTCACTGCGTTAGACTATTTATTTCTTTTGGCTAGTTTGTCTACTGTCACAAGAAATAGGACTTCATGTTTATATAGACAGAAACCACATGTTCTTTCCTTGGAAATAACTTATTCCAACTGGTGTGAACTGCATCTGGGGTGACTGATTGCTGGCTGTAGTTTCTTGACTTGAGTTCATTTAGTTCTACACATTAAGAATCTAATAGTTACATATCAACGGACATCATGGAGCACACCTTTAATCCCAGCACTAAGAGGTCAAGACAAGTGGATCTCTATGATATCAACTACAGCCTGGTTTACATAGTGAGGTCCAGTTCATCCAGAGCTACATAGTGAAATGTTATCTCAAAGGAATAAACAAACAAATAAAAGATAAATAGATTTTTAGTATAGACAGTTAATATTACCTCATATCAAGTGATACTTTAATTAAATACTTTAAACTAGCAGACTTAGAGTTTCTTCAAAAACATAATGTTCAGTTGAATTTGAATCTCAGATATATGAGGAATATAGTTACCTTAATATAAGTATGTCCTAAAGGTTATTTTGTTTGTTCAGATAGTCTACATAAAAGCACAGAAAGCCATGATAAACTCAAGAGTGTGTGTTAGATTTACTGTCTTCAAGAAGCAGCCTCTGCTCTTGGAAAAGCCTGGCCTTGGTGCTGGGAAAATCACTTCTCTCCTGGCAATGCCTTTAGGAGCTCTTGGTCTGGGAAATAGCTTAGCTCTTCTTATGTTTCTATGTCCTCAAATGAGAATAAATGGCTTGAAAAAGTAACAGTTAGCTTCTGTCCAGACCCACGGTGCCAATCAGTCATGGTGTCAGCCCTAAGTTCCAACAGCATCATTCTACAGCAGTGCTTGCTCAGTCACTTGTGATTGCTTGTTTTAAACCACGCTAATCCTGAGTCTTTAATCCTCACTTGTCCAGTGCCTGGCATTTTACCAATTACAGTCACAAATGAAGTCATCGAGGGAATGTAATATTTAGACTTAACCCACACAGTGAGACTAAGGGCTCCTTTTTACTGAACTCATTATTTCTCCCAGGCAATTAGTAGACTTGCTGGAAATCATGGTGGGTCAAAATCCTTCCCACACCAGTTAAGTGTGCTAGAGGGAGGGTCTTCTTCCAATATTCTTTTGTGTTGTATTCTCTCCTTAGTAGCCACAACAAAATTGAGAGCTAAAAAGCATTTTGTTGACTGTTGACTCACCACAATAAAAAGATAATGAGGAAAATCCAAACTCATGCCTAGGTAAAAGGTAAAACTGTTCCCATAGTACATCATGGCATGCTGATGGGATAGAAATGACCCCAGGGAGTTTGAAACCCTCCCTGGATGACACTGAGCATTGGGCCCATATGGGGTCTCACATGCTACATACATGTATGCAGCCTTCTAAAGCAGTAACACAAATTGAGTTTCCTTAAACTTACATCTGAAAGATGTGAAGGTGAAACTGTCTAGGTTTGCATTCATTGAAGAGGAAAAGAAAACATGCTTGAAATGCAAATAAAGTCCATTACAGTAAATAATGAGTTACTCTCTACATAGGTAGAGAGAGAATATAGAAATTATGAGAATGGAAAGATAGGGGTCATAACTACTAACACCAAGGAAATCTACAGGATCAAGAAGCCAGATTTTAAAAACCTGTCCTTCACTAAACTGAAAAATTTAATTGAAATGGAACACTTTCTTGATACATACCACTTACCAAAATCAAATCAAGATCAGATCTTCTAGTGAAATAGAAGCAGTTACTGAAACTCTCTCCAGACATAAATTCATACACCTATGGACAAATGATTTTTGGCCAAGAAGCAAGAAACACCACTGTGGCAGTGAAGACATCATCTTCAACAAAAGGTGGTGGTTAACGTGGACGGCTTAATATAGAAAAATCTAAATAGATCTTTGTACATACCTCCAAATGATCAAAGACCTAGACATAAGGCCAGTTACACTGAACCTGAGAGAACAGAAAGTGGGTAATAGCCTTGATCCCATTGGCACAGGACAAGACTTTCAGAACCGAGTGCAATTAGCACAGACAACAATATTAACAACTGATAAACTGGACCTCATAAAACTGAGGTCCTTCTACTGTCCTTCCTGTAAGCTATACTAGGGCATTGGTGACATAAAGCTTCTGACATCAGCCAAGCAATATATGATTTGACTGAAGTCTCAATCGATGAGATGAAACACATGCATTCCTCTCATTACATAGATGACCAAAAAAAAAAATAAAAATAAAAGAGATTATATATCCTAGTGACATAGGGTAAGACCAAATACTGATATTCTAAAAACAAATTCTAACCAAAAAAATCAACAATGGAATGGGTCCTTGCAACATTCTGCTATATTCAAAGATCAGTGCCTTGCTCAGCCATTATCAAGGAAGCTTTCTCTTGCAGCAGATGGGATGGGAACAAATGCAGAGGCCCACAGCCACACATTAGGCAGAAAGTGAGAAACCTTGCTGCACTCAGCACTAAGTGGGATAAATCTCCTCAGGACTCAGGAAACTGTAAGGGAGAAAGACAAGAGTGGAAAGAAGGTAAGAGTCAGAGGGGATTAGGGATACCAAGAAAACAAGACTCTCTAAATCCACATTGGCAAAATCATATGACTGCCCAGAGACTGATGACATGCGCTCCTGTCCTGCATAAGTGTTCACCATGGCCTCTGCACAAATACTCTAGCTACCAGGTTAGTATTGTTTTTTAAGGAATTTCTGAGTGTATCAATAAGTGGGTATTTGATTCTTGTGCTTTCTCCTAGTCTCTTTCCTTCTGTTTGTTTAATTTTCCTGTTTTATAATCAGAATGTGTAGTATTTCAGTTCTGTTGGACAAGCATGAGTGTTATTTTGAGCCTTTTGGTCTTTTTTGTTCGGTTGTTGTTGTTGTTGTTGTTGATGTTGTTGTTATTTTGAAGGAATAGAACACTTGGAACTATGATTTTTCTTGGGTATCCCATAGCTTCTGGGATTAGCATTACCTACCCCTGCAGAAGACCTGCATTCAAAGTTTTCAGTATTGTGAATTAGCTTACTGTGTTTCTATATGTCTCCTCCTCCTCCTCCTAGTTTGATATAGGGTCTCACTATTTAACACTAGCTCTTCTAGCACCTGCTATATAAACACAGACTAGTCCAGCCTCACATTCACACAGATCTTCTTGCCTTTGCGATCATAATGCTGTGATTAAAGGAGTTCAGCCCTATACCTGGCTCTCTCTATGGCTTCTTTTATTTTTTTCTTTTTTGTGTGTTTTTTTATTATATATTTTCTTAATTTACATTTCAAATGCTATCCCGAAAGTTCCCTATACCCTCCACCTGCCCTGCTAGCCTACCCACCCACTCCTACTTCTTGACCTTGGCTTTAGAATCTCTAAGGCTTCTTAATACAACCTTAGTTTATGTTAAAGCATCCTCCTCTCTGCTTTCCCCCTACCCTGTCCCTACTTAAATCTTGCCACCTCCATTATCCCCCTACCAATCTCTACTTTCATATTGTACATGTTCCATTATCCCAATTCCTTTCATGTTTCCTCCTACCAGGCCCTTATGTTCTCTTTCTAGTTACCTAGTCTCTATAGACATGACAACTTAAACACATAAGTCTAAAGTATTAATGCTATGATTCCCGTACAGAACTCATACAGCATTTGTCTTTCTGTTCCTGAGTTTTCTCACTCAGTATCATATTTTCCAATTCTATCTATTTTTCTGAAAACATCATGGTTTCATTTTTATTTACAGTTGATTAGAAATCTGTTGTGTATATAAACCATATTTTCATTATCCTTTTTATTTATTGATGGACTTTCAGGCTGATTGCATTTCCTAGCTATCGTGAATAGAGCAGCCATGAGCATAAATGTATGAATATCTCTGTAGATGGATGTGTAGAATTTGGGTGTGTGCCCAGGATGGTGTAACTAGATCATATGGTAGTTCTCCTTCTAGCTTTCCAGAGTCCACAATGGCAGCGTCAGTTTAAAGGCCCCTCAACAGGGAGAGCAGCATTTTTGCCCTTAGCATTACCATCCGTTTGCAACTTGCTAGAAATGCAAACTCTCAAGCCCTGACCAAGATTTGAAAGTAGAAGTTCTGTAGAACACAGGACTGGCCATCTCTGTTTTAATGCACCCAAATGGCTAATTGAGAACCATTGTTTTACACTATGGTATTAAGTTACTATTTCAATAAAACGTTTTCAGGCAAAAAAAAAAAAAAAATGCAGGCCTATAATCCTAGCTGCACTGCAGGCTGAGGCAGGAGGATCACAAAGTTCTAGAGATGCCTGGATGGCAGAGCAGTCCAAGGTCATTATGAGCACATTTGACAGACACTGCTTTGAAGCATAATGTTAAAATGAAAGTTGTGGATAAAGAGTTTTGGTAAAGAGATTGTTTAGTGCGAATATTGCAATTCTGACAAACAGAAGACTTACTAGAGTGATTTATGGATATTTGAACTGAGATCTTCATAACTCAGTGTCTGCCACACCTACATCTGCAGGGAGCAGAGATAAGTCAAGAGGTGCTGTGATGGATGGGTGCAGAAGGAAGCAAGTGAGACAGGCCACACTTCTGCTTCTTGCTTGTCTCCTAGCCCTTTCCATTTGTATGCTTCTACACGTGTTTTTCATAAGCTCGCATCAATTTTTGGACTGAGTACTCCTGTAAACCTTTTAAGTAACTGTCCAATGAAGTATTAAAGATAAGAAATGAGTGAGTAAAGAAGAAATAAGAAAAACATTCTTTGAAAGAAAATCCCATTGATAGCTGGACACATAACACTCAGTAAATGCAGTGTTAGGATGGTGAAGCAGGAGGACCACCACTTAAAGACCAAGTTAGACAATATAGCCAAACTTTGTCTTGGGAATAACACATTGCTATATATAGAATATTTTTCTGTGAGTGTGCCATCTGACAAAATAAGAAAGGAGGTATGCCCCAAGAAGAATGGAAGGAATTGGACTGAAATTAAGGCAGTGATTTGAGGCATCACCATGGACACCAAAGGTCGCATGTTTTATTTATGATTACAATTATACAAACAATAAAACTGCAACAGGAAGCAAGGGCCATGGATCTGTCAGTTGTCTATGTGGTTCTGCAGTGGTCATTAGCTCTTCTGCTCTCTATGGGCCATGAACATTATCAGCGACTTCAGCAAGTTCAGATCAATTCAGGGATCTGAGAAACAAGGTTTGGAGCTAGCAGTTGTTGACAAAGGTACATCTCCCTAGCTGCATTCATCACAGAGAAGTCTGAAAGTAGAATTATGATATTGTTTTTAAATCGCTTCCAAGTAGGTTGTCTTCTTGTCACACAAAAAGACTAGTCCTTAAGGGAAGGCTGCAACCTCCTCTAACTACAAAAAGAAAGGAAGGTGAATCCTATTATCTTGGAGGCCCTGGGGATAAGGCATCTTCAGAAGTATTTGAGAGAAAAGAAATGTTTAAAGGCTTGTTTAAAGGCTTGAGTATTGATTAAAAAGGTTTTTTTTTTTAATAAATAAATAAAGCCATGGCTCTTTTGCATTCGTCATATGCATTAATTGTGCTGCTATCTCTGGCTTGCAGAAGAGAATGTGAGAAAGAATACAGTGACCATTTTGACATGCTGAAAATGCTTATAATTAATATGGATTAGGAAACAAAAGTGAAGTCACCAAGTAATGAGTTATGTCCACCAAAAGATTTCTTCATGGGATGAAATGTATCTTTTATTCATGTTCAAAGAACTTTTGAATAATAACTTCTAGTGCCGTTTTGAGTTTTAATGGGACTCCTCCTTCCTGAGATATGTCTCCATCCTTTTATTGCTTGTGTTTGCTGGTTTCCATTTGTAAAAGGAAGGAGTCATTTACATAGTCAGCCATTTTTCATCTTGTGACCATAATACATGCTGATAGTGCATTGCCCTGTTAGGTCTAAACCTTCTACTCTCTGCCAAGATACCTGCATGTTTCCCCCAGAATCTTGCCTTCCTAAGTGTTGGTTCACTCCCTTTGGGTATGAGATCCCTGTTGCCCTTCACACACCAGCTCATGTACTTTTTCTTCTGAAGAGCCTACACCAGGTTTCCCAGCTGGCTCATGGTTTCTGATATATGCTTTCAAACATCACACAGATTTGACTAAGAGTAATTACTTGATTAATGTCTGTCTTCCTACACAGAGTCCATTATTTTTTCATCAGTATAGTCCAGCACTTAACAGAGTGCTTGCTTGGCTTATCATGAGCAGTAATAGCTGTCAAATTATTTTGAGTAGGGAATGGTATGATTGGATATGTTTTAGTAAAATAGCCCTGGTAGTAAGTTTGGAGGTCACACTAGAGAGGAAATTGATTTATAATGGGAAGTTTTTTGGGGGAACTGTTGTAGCTGTTCATGAAGAAAGGGGGCTGTCAATTTTTTTTTTTTTGTCCCAGTACTCACTGGCTAAATATTTACTGAGTATTTACAATGCCAGTGCCAGGTTGTATGCTGCATACCAAGACAGCAAACGAATTGACTCTACTGAGAAAATGGGAAGGAAGGAAAGGTGAGTTCAGTGGGATCCACTGACTAGCTGTAAATGGAGGAGAAGGAATTCATGAGCAATGTAAGGTCAAGGTCAGCAAATGCATGGCGGGTGGTTCTGCTAACATGGTTTGAGGAATTGGAGACACTTGTCTGACTTCCAAGAGTATCAAATGCTTCTTCAGCTTTAGGTCATCGTTCAATGAAGGACTTCTGGTGGGTTCTTAATGTTGACCTGTAGAGACTGAGAAAAGAAAAAGAACATTTTAAAGTCATAAAAATTGCATTTGGGGGTAATAACCATACCCAAATCACTAACTGTAGCAAAACCCTCAAACAGAGGATTATGAGTTCCAAGCCAACTTAGTGTACAGAGTAAATTCTTATCTCAAAAATTATTTAATAAAGAAATAGAGATAGATAAAGATAGATGATAGGCATATAGTTAGATTGATAATAGGTGATAGATATATAATGAGATAGATATATAGATAGACAAAGAAATAGATGATAGATACATAATGATATAGATAGATATATAGACAAACATACAGATACGGAAATAGATAGATATGACATGAGTAATGTAAGATGACTACAAGAAAAGTAGTATACTTAGGAATATAAATAATACAGAATTATTACTGTGTAACAAATGAATTAACACATTGGCTTCTTTGGATGACAATTGTAATTATGCATATACCAATTTATAATGTTAATATGGGTTATAGATTATACATGTAAAAATGTAGCTTTGTCTGTTAAAATACATAGTAGGACAACTTTATATTTGTATCCTCTTTCCTTGATACTTAACTCTTAGCAATTCTCCCTTTCAAATACATTTTACATTGTTTATTGTTTTGTTTGGATTCATGGGTTCTTTGCTTTTGTTTTTGTAGTAAATTCAAAAATCTCAAGAGGGGTAGACAAAGCATGGATAAGCCCACTATGTATTGTATAAGCCAAATTATTGTCTAAACTGAGAAAGATCTGAAAGAATGTCAAGAGGAGCAATAGCTCCGAGGCTGGGACAGAGGCATGTGTCATAACACAAGTACATAGAATGATGTAAGAACACTTTGCCTTGCCAATGAGAATATAAGATGAACATATAAGCCTTGAAACAATGCCCTCCATCATCCTGTACATAACATTGTGCTTTGTTTGTTAAGATGCACAAGTGCTAGCAAAGATCAACCAAGAATGGAGCACAGGGCTGGAATATAGATCAAGTCCATAAAGTGCTCACTATGTCATATACACAGATGCCCAAAGATTCCTCTCAAGCATGGCAGAGAACTGAGGGTTCTAGGAGCTCCATGCATGTGTCCACTGAGCAATCATATTAGAAGAAAGTCAAGATCATAGTTGCCTTGGGTACATAGAGATCAGAGGGGCTGCTGTAGGGGCAACTGTGATCCAGCGAATGCACCAGAACATTTCCCATATTTCCCCCCAAAAGATGGATTCTGAAAAGAAGACTGATGGGACAGAATAAAAACGCATTGTCAAAACTCTATTATTTTAGGCACTTGACTGATTTTGACTTCTCTGAAATCCTTTCCCCAATACAATTTCCTCGGAAGCATTGCTTCTCACAATATTTACTATTGCAAGCTTCATCAAACAGCCAAGTGATTTCTTAAAAAATAGGGGTCTTGACCTCTGCCTTTCCCTTGGCTGGGAATGCAATCATTCTTTTGTGAATAATACTGACTCTGTCTGCAGGCTCAGGGCTTGGGACTGGAGTTCACATGAAGGCCTTGCCTATTTTCTTTGCAGCACAGCACTTCAAATCAGAGCAAATGACTCTTTTCTCTGAGTCCAGCTCCCTGGCACAGGGCCAAGGAGGAAATGTTAGACAGCCCTGTGCCGGCTGGATCGTAGCTATGTACTGGGCAATAAATTGGCAAACACAGGTATGAATACCTGTATATGTTTGATGTCTTGAGAACAGATCACAGTTTTCATTCCTAGCTATAACTTTTGTTTTCTACGAAGCGTTGGTTTGGAGTTTGGAAGTGACTAAAGGAGTTATGGCTTAGGAGCTTAGACTTTGGTTTAGTCTACAAAAGCCACATTCAGGTCCTCTGAAAGAGAAGCCAGTGTTCTTCCTGGATATTTCCAGTTTCAAAGCATTAACATTTTATCTTTTAAGCTGTAACTTAAAACAATATACACTCATTATTTATGTAGCTAAACATAGTTTAGCATTTACTTGATTTGTGAACCCAAATGACAATATTCAGGTTGACTGTCTCTGTTAGTCTTAGCTGTGCTTGGTACTGTTTCTAGTAGTCAACTATGTATTAGTGGATCTCAGTTGAGTGTGAGCTGTTCACCTAGCTCCCCTATTCTTCTGCCATGCAGTGTTCTGTGTAGACACATTCTTGTAAAGGCAGCAAAGACACAAGGTAGAGGAGTTCAATCAACAAATGCTTTGCTAAATTCTGCTTTGTAATGCATATTATAACATCTTATTGGCCAAAGCAAGTCACATGACCAAATGTATCATCAAAGGGCAAAGTATGTTATCTTATATATTAGTATCCTCCAGAGAAAGAGAGCTTGTAGTGTATAAGAACATGTAAGAGGTGATTTATTAGACTGAATCATGGAGGCTGGATCAGCTAGGAATTGTAGCTTAGTTGATAGCATGTTTGATAGTGTGCTTACCTCATATGTAGAATGTCCTGGGTATTCAATTCTTTGTGCTCATAAATCAGATATTTTGATATATATCTATGATCAGGTGAGTTGGAGGTTGAAGAACTGGGAGTTCAATAGTATATATATATATATATATATATATATATATATATATATATATATAAATAAAATGTATGTATATTATATATATATATATATATATGTTTATGTATGTATGTATATATATGTTTATGTATGTATGTATATATATATATATATATATGTGTGTGTGTGTGTGTGTGTGTGTGTGTGAGTTTGAGACTAGAGTAGATATATGAAAGGCCACATAATTATAGTTAAATAAATTAGGAAGTTGGAGGCAGAGAAAATTAGAGTCACTCTTTGACCATTTCAGCTGTGGATTAACCTCTATATGAGAAGCCAGTCACTTCATTTCACCTAGATTCTAGGAAAGAGACTTTGGCCCATCTATTGGTTCTTTCCCTGAAGTCACGTAGCTGTTTTGTGCCATCCATATAAGAGATACAGCAGAGAGATCGATGAGTCTCATACAGCTGAGATTACAGTCTCCTATAACTGAGATTAACAAGTAACCTAAACTCCTGTTTCAACGTACAGATTCAGAGCAGACATGATGACACACACCTTTAGCCCAGTATGGGGGAAAGAGAAGCAGGAAGACCTCGGTGTCAAGGCCAGCCTGATCCATATAATGAGTTCCAGAACAACCAAAGCTATATGAGATGCTGTCTCAAAAAACAAAAACAAACAAAATAAATACAGACCAACCTAATACTGAGAAATAGTTCTAGCTGTTTAGAATAAGTTGTCAGTGACTTAAAAGCTAAGATGGAAGAGGGAGTGTAAAATTTTCTATACATGCTCTGAATTGTGTCCTAAAGTGCCATGCAAAACTGGCAACAGAAAGGCCATTTAAGATTAGACTTCTTGGCCTTCTCTTCACTCTCAAGAGTCCAGTGTGACCACGAGGCCCATTGTGGATCTAGTCATGAGCACCTTCACGCTGTGCTGAAGGATTTGCAAAGCATCCATTCCAGAACTTGAACGGCCATCCATGCCTGCCATCACCGCTGTTGTCTAGAGGCATGTTTCTCTAGCTGCTACTGATCACTTTTTTTTTTTTTTTTTTTTTTTTTTTTTTTTTTTTTTTTTTTTTTTTTTTTTTTTTTTTTTTTTTTTTTTTTTTTTTTTTTTTTTTTTTTTTTTTTTTTTTTTTTTTTTTTTTTTGTATTTTCTTTAATTCTTGTTAGGCAAAACAATGGATACGCGTCATTGTGAAAGCCACGAGTGACAGTTGGTTGTTAGGGAAAATGGATCTTGCTTTTTAGCCTCTGACTTGAAGCCTGCTGGTCCCTCAGGGAAATTCCTTAACCCACTGAGCAGTGATGGGGTCACATGGTAGGCTTCTACACCCTTATTTCATGCTGCATTTCTCAGACGGGGCCTCAAGTACTTTAGGACTTGATAGAGTTTGGCTGTCATTTGAAAATGTTTTCCTTCTAACTGCTTTCATTTACAAGCTAATTTAGACTGTGCTTTCAAGTGGGCTCAACTCCATTTCACATCCTTGACATGTACAACACACACCGCCATGGCGGGGATGGAAGGAGACAATTCAATCAAAGCGTGTTTTAGTCACGAAGGAAATTAATATTATTTGTTCATCTCACAATTCAGGATTCTGAGGGAAATTAGGATGTTGGCAAAGGCACTGGCAAGACAGAAAGACAAATAAATTGCATGGTGTGAAAACAGTCTTCTCAGTATTAAGGTTTCTTTAAAACAGCGGGGATTGGCTGCAGGCAAAATATTAAGCTGCAAATCACCACTTGGCAACTCCTTGATCATCAGTTGTAATCCCAAGAACATATTTAAGTTCCTATTTAGACCTAATTTCTCTTTGTTCCTTAATGATATTTCTCTGCACTCAGAATAAGCCATCTGTTGGCAATAGCCCACAAAAAAACAGACACTGCACACTCTGTGATCTTGGGGTGAGGTGCTTACACTGTGGGGAATGCCAAAAGGTCTTTCTACAACAATTCTGGGGCTACCTTAAAATCTCTAGCTTTTCTGTTCTATTCTTTTTTTTTTTCTTTCTCTCTGGCCACATTTGTATTGGAAACAAGTCATATATATATATATATATATATATATATATATATATATATATATATAATATCTGAAGAAAGGGTAGTACTTCTATCATCAATGACTTACTCTGGGGATAGTTAAGTGTATATATCAGCTAGAGATAGATTCTAATTGTTTTTTAAACCCTCACTTTAATAAGGTCCCAGACTCATTCAATTTTCTCATTCTTCAAGAAAACCTATAATGGGTAGTATAGACCAGAAGTCAAAGGTAGAGCTCAATGATTTCTGTTTGGTAGATGGGCAGGCATAATGTATGGTATAGGAAAAAAGCAATGTTAGGTGACCACAGGGTAGCTCACCATATTTAGATTTCCCTGTCTCCACCCAGCCTGAGAGCACTCTTTCACCTATGCTGTGCACAGGGCTCTTGGTGGAAGGAAGGAAGGAACCTGCAGGCAATGAGGAGTGCCTCCCACTGAGCACAGGAGGAGTGAACTGTAACCAGGAGATGTACTCTGCTTTAAATGGTTGTGCATTGATTTTATCCCTTTAATCCTCTCCACTGCCCCTCATCTTATTTGTGTTGTAAATGTGAGAGAGCAGCCCCAGAGCTCCATTCCTATTAAGTGGCACAATCTGGTTGGCAACAGGGCAGTTTGATGTCAAGGTTTCTCTACATTGAAGTTAAAATAGGGAACGATTTAGAAATGAAGCTGTTTTATCTTCAACAACTGCAGGGAACCTCCAAAGAATAAAAGGAAGAATTCAGGTTGAGTTAAAAGGAAGTGTTAGAAATATTGAAATGGACACTCAAAGCACATCAGAGCAAAGGTGAATGAGGGAGAGGCATGTTTGATCTTCCCTTTGGCTCCCTTGTGTTTTGAAATCTGATTCCTTTTGATGCTGGGGCTTTAGATGTTGTTGTTCTCTCTCTGTAGATGGCTTTTCCATCTCCCAGAGCAATTAAAAGGTAATATCACTATTTTACCGTATGGAGCCTGACATCCAATTCATACACCACTCAGCCTGAAGGCATATGTTTTCATAGTCACTTAGGTACATGTCAAGCAGTGAATTGATCTCTTATAGGATTCTGAAGGAATTCTTTTTTCCAGAGAAGATTCCAGTGAGTGAATGAAATTAATGTCCCTATAACTCCCCATTTTCTTTAATTAACAAGCCAGTTATCTCATCTGTCAGCCATCTTGGCAGCTTTGTTGTGGAAGTAAATTCAAAATCTAGAGTCTTCCCCAGGCTCAAGCCCCAGCAACCGACACTGCACAACCAAAGATCTACTTTGATTTGGCATGCTTGGGCTATACAGGATGGTGATTCCCTCACTGAGAGACTGGGGGCGGAGGGAGGGGTTGCTGTGAATTCATAGCTACCTTTCTAATATGTTAAATTCCATGATAGCCAGAGCCTCAAAACAATTGTCTCGGAGAATGAAAGCAAAAAACGGAAGCAAACAAACAAAAGTCATTTGAGGTCTTCTGGGAGCTCAATAATGTGGTTCTTCACAGCGTCTATTCCAGGACCATCAGAATAACACCTCAGGCCCCTCCCTCACTCCCTCAAGAGTGTTATAGCTCATAAATTTCATCTTACAAGATGTGAGCAGTACTAGACAGGTGGAACCAATCCAGGGATAGAGACAAGGGCTGCTGTCTGTCTGAGTCTTCCAAAGGCAGAAGCACTTGCTGTTCTTACCCCATGGTATGGCAGCCACCTTCTTATTTTTTGTCCCCCTCCTGGTACAATCTGTTCATGATGGCAGGCTCTATCCCATTTTCTTGCTGTGAGGGATCAGGTCTCTAAACCATACGCTGTAACTGGAAGGTTAGCCCAGTTGTAGCTTTTAGATTTTTAAATGAATGAAATGCTACCTCTCCTATTACTTCCCATTATCTTTGGACTTACCTCAGTCTGATCCTGAATCCTAGTAATTTCTATGACTGAGACTAAAGAATAGATGTAACGTGGTCAGCAATTTGAAGATTGGAGTGCCTTGCAATTGCCCTCCTCTGCCAAATTTTTTGATTCCCATTTTCAGAGGCTGTCCTGTCTCCTGCCATGAGTTGACATAGTACTCCTGAATCTGGAGAGGCATTGAACAGCTAACCAAGAGGGGTGGAAAATTCTGAGTTGACTCACTAAGGTTTTTTTGTTTGTTTGTTTGTTTGTTTTGCATATGCTTTCATTTTTCCATCTTGCCTATTGAATATCCTTTATTTGAAACCTACCCTTTCCTCCAATTTTACCATGCCCAGTTATTGTTTCTGCATAAACCTTGTGTTTAGGTTAAACACCTTCTAAATGATTCTTTCAGTGTGAGGCAGAGGCAGGGAGGGCCACATTCTCTTATTTCTATCTCTATCTATCATTTATTCATCAACCTGTTTATCATCCATCCATTAATCTTTCTGTATGGGTAGCAGAGAAAGGCCTGAGTTGGTGAATTCTTGAGTGGAAATGAATTGTTGACCTTTGGGACTTCAGTGCCAGAGCCCCCATGGGAATGGCAAAGCCTTAAGTGAGTAAGGATCGGGAGAGATGGAAAAGCTTCCCTTGGGAGTCCAAATTCGAGGGAGTTATTGGTATCTGTAAAGCCTGGCGACTGAAGCTTTCTCCTCCAGGATGATTGCAGCCTGATGCTGCTAGCCTAGGGACATCTTACTTAGTCTAGCTAACCCCTGTGTTGTACCTAGCAAATACACTGAGGTTCAGGTTGTCTAAATACAGCTCCATCAGGGGCAAGTACACCCCACCTGACCCCAGCTTTGCTATACATTTGTTTTAGTGTCTGCTCTTATTTTCTTCCCTAATCAGGGTTCAAAGACTGAGTCTTGCAGGTGATGACATTTTTCTTGCCTATATTGTCTGTGGTTTGTTTTGTTAGGAGATAGTATCAAAACTTGGCTTTATTTACCCTGTTATCTAACTGTATGATAGTAATGCAGCTTTTCATATTCTCTAATTCAGTCACTGGAGGCCTTTTAGCATTCTAATAAAAAGTGAGACTCCACAGAAGAAGCACAGTGACTTAAAGCATCCACAAATGAAAAACTTTCCTTGATAGAAACAGTCCATGCCCCTCTCCCTAGAATCTTAGACAACCTTAGGGGAGTGTTTTTAGTAACAGAATTAGACAAGAGTAGCAATATCAAACTTCCAATCATGCAATCATCCTGGAGGAGAAAGCTTCAGTCGCCAGGCTTTACAGATACCAATATATATATATATATATATATATATATATATATATATATATATATATATATATATATCCATCCAGTCAAGAACTTCAGATGCAAGATCTTCTGGCTACAACTTGGTTATGATACTAATAAGCAGAAGCTATAAGATAGTGAAATGGTTGATTTAATTGCTAAGTTTGGGATAATCTCTTATATAGTAGAGAAGATAAATTAATAAGTAAAAGCAGCAATATTTGATTAGTAAGCTACCAAGGACTTTAAAGGAAAGCTTGTCTTCTTTCTAAAGTGGAGTACTCATTTTCTATTTTTTATTTAAGCTTGAATTAGTTTATGACCTTTGCTTTGAGATAGAGATCAAAGCAGATACAGTATGGCTACCTCTTCAATGGTTTCTCCCCGAGGATCATGTGTCTTACTTCAGTATCTAGACATTGAGGTCACAATCTTCCATACCTTTTTAGACAGTGTCAATTTTTTCTTATATTTAATCCCATCACAGACAAGCTGATGAAGTCCAAGATGCTTTGACAAGCTTCCTACATCACCCATTTAATATGATGACATGATCTTTTCATACAAACTATGCATTAACTTAAATCAAATATTGGTTTTGCCAACTATCTGCATATAAAGTTTTGTGGGGAGGGTAGAGTGATCTGAACACTTAGCATTAATTTAAAAGTGTGCCACTTCATTTACAAATGCATTATAAAAATAGTGTGTTTTCTTATAAAACCACAAGGGAGTTAGTATACTCAAGGTTTGATACTATAATATTTCCACTTTCACATTTACTCACTTATGATTTGCATTGAATTTGCATGGTACTCTCTTCCGGGTTTCTTTTGGTTAGTGCAGGGTCCAGTGAGTCACAATGTCTTGGCAGATACTTTTATCATCCTGCCATGTGGGAAAGTTTCTCCATCATTTCTATGTATTGGTTAAATTGGTATTCTATATATAGAATTTTTCAAAATTTGTGTCTACCTAATTACTTTCTCTCATTAAGATCATGTTATAGAGTTTTGGTCAGAATATTTGTGGGCAGCATTAGTCCTTTATACCATTTTACTTACTGTTACTTAGTCATAATACTTATCAGTAAAGCTTGACTGCATCACCACGGTGGTATCTCCTATAGTTTCTCATAGATTTCAACTTATATTCTGACTTTTAGTATTCAAAAGGTAACACTGTAAATTACTTTTTGCAACAAAATCATAGAATAAAACTTCCTTAACATGAAGGAGATGCTTATACACGTATATCAAGCTTAGAGAACAGCAAATAGACTGAACCAGGAAAGAATGTCTCTTTGGCACATAATCATCAAAACCCTAAACTGATAGAACAAAGAAAAAATATTAAAAGATGAAAGGAAAGAAGACCAAATAGCATATATAGGCAGACATATTAGAATTACATTTGAGTTCTCAATGAAGGCTGTAAAAGTTAGAAAGGCCTGGATGGATGCACTGTGGACTCTAAGAGACCACAGATGCCCAGACTATTATACACAGGAAACTGTTCACTGGCCATACAAGGAGAAAATAAGACATTCCATGATAAAACCAAATAAACACTGTTCATTGACATCTCTCAATATTAATGGTTTCAATTCCTCAACTAAAAACACAAAGTAACAGAATAGATATGAAAACAGGATTGATCCTTCTGCTGTATCCAAGAAACAACTTCAATAAGGATAGATGTAACCTCCGGGTAAAATAAAAAAAATATTTTCCAAGCAAACAGGCTGAAGAAGCAAGCTTGTGAAGCCATTTTTAATACATAACTAAATAGATTTCAAGCCAAAACTAATTAGAAGAAATAGGGAAGAGCATTATAT
>LR749555.1:2954946-3035824 GCA_902729485.2 Mus minutoides
TTTTTTTTTTTTTTTTTTTTTTTTTTTTTGCATATGCTTTCAGTTTTCCATCTTGCCCATTGAATATCCTTTATTTCAAACCTACCCTTTCCTCCAATTTTACCATGCCCAGTTATTGTTTCTGCATAAACCTTGTGTTTAGGTTAAACACCTTCTAAATGATTCTTTCAGTGTGAGGCAGAGGCAGGGAGGGCCACATTCTCTTATTTCTATCTCTATCTATCATTTATTCATCAACCTGTCTATCATCCATCCATTAATCTTTCTGTATGGGTAGCAGAGAAAGGCCTGAGTGGGTGAAGTCTTGAGTGGAAATGAATTGTTGACATTTGGGACTTAGGTGCCAGAGCCCCCATGAGAATGGCAAAGCCTTTAGTGAGTAAGGCTTGGGAGAGATGGAAAAGCTTCCCTTGGGAGTCCAAATTCGAGGGAGTTATTGGTATCTGTAAAGCCTGGCGACTGAAGCTTTCTTCTCCAGGATGCTTGCAGCTTGATGATGCTAGCCTAGGGACATCTTACTTGGTCTAGCTAACTCCTGTGTAGTACGTAGCAAACACACTGAGGTTCAGGTTATCTAAATACAGCTCCATCAGGGGCAAGTACACCCCACCTGACCCCAGCTTTGCTATACACTTGTCTTAGTGTCTGCTCTTCTTTTCTTCCCTAATCAGGGTTCAAGGACTGAGTCGTGCAGGTGATGACATTTTTCTTGCCTATATTGTCTGTGGTTTGTTTTGTTAGGAGATAGTATCAAAACTTGGCTTTATTTACCCTGTTATCTAACTATATGATAGTAATGTAGCTTTTCATATTCTCTAATTCAGTCACTGGAGGCCTTTTAGCATTCTAATAAAAAGTAAGACTCTACAGAAGAAGCACAGTGACTTAAAGCATCCACAAATGATGAAAATCTTTCCTTGATGGGAACAGTCCATGCCCCTCTCCCTAGAATCTTAGACAACCTTAGGGTAGTGTTTTTAGTAACAGAATTAGACAAGAGTAGCAATATTAAACCTCCAAGTTAGGTCACGGAGGGCCATGGAACTTCTTAAATCTTGTGAGTTGTCCTTTTGTAGAGAAGCCAGCAATGTATGGAAATTCACCCTGGCTGGAGAATACTGTGTAGGAGAGAAGATGCTCAGATCTGAACAAAGATCCAAGAAAGCTCACAGCCAGTAGCCTATGAGCCACAATAAACATTCAGTGGTAGCTGATGTTACCTCTACATGACATTGGGCTTCAGATATATATATATATATATATCTCCAGTCAAGAACTTCAGATGCAAGATCTTCTGGCTACAGCTTGGTCCTGATACTAATAAGCAGAAGCTGTAAGATAGTGAAATGGTTGATTTAATTACTAAGTTTGGGATAATCTCTTATATAGTAGAGAGGATAAATTAATAAGTAAAAACAGCAATATTTGATTAGTAAGCTACCAAGGACTTTAAAGGAAAGCTTGTCATCTTTCTAAAGTGGAGTACTCATTTTCTAGGTTTTATTTTTTATTTTTATTTAAGCTTGAATTAGTTTATGACCTTTGCTTTGAGAAAGAGATCAAAGCAGATACAGTATGGCAACCTCTTCAATGGTTTCTCCCCGAGGATCATGTGCCTTACTTCAGTATCTAGACATTGAGGTTACAATCTTCCATACCTTTCTAGACAGTGTCCATTTTTCTTATATTTAATCCCATCACAGACAAGATGAGGAAGTCCAAGATGCTTTGACAAGCTTCCTACATCACCCATTTAATACGATGACATGATCTTTTCATACAAACTATGTGTTAACTTAAATCAAATATTGGTTTTGTATTTGCCAACTATATGCATATAAAGTGTTGGGGGGAGGGTAGAGTGATCTGAATACTTAGCATTAATTTAAAAGTATGCCACTTCATTTACAAATGCATTATAAAAATAGTGTGTTTTCTTATAAAACCACAAGGGAGTTACTATACTCAAGGTTTGATACTATAATATTTCCACTTTCACATTTACTCACTTATGATTTGCATTGAATTTGCATGGTACTCTCTTCCGGGTTTCTTTTGGTTAGTGCAGGGTCCAGTGAGTCACAATGTCTTGGCAGATACTTTTATCATCCTGCCATGTGGGAAAGTTTCTCCATCATTTCTATGTATTGGTTAAATTGGTATTCTATATATAGAATTTTTCAAAATTTGTGTCTACCTAATTACTTTCTCTCATTAAGATCATGTTATAGAGTTTTGGTCAGAATATTTGTGGGCAGCATTAGTCCTTTATACCATTTTACTTACTGTTACTTAGTCATAATACTTATCAGTAAAGCT
Source organism: Mus minutoides (assembly GCA_902729485.2). Classification (NCBI taxonomy): domain Eukaryota; kingdom Metazoa; phylum Chordata; class Mammalia; order Rodentia; family Muridae; genus Mus; species Mus minutoides. The sequence continues at coordinate 2,957,266 of LR749555.1, forward strand.
TGACTGCATCACCATGGTGGTATCTCCAATAGTTTCTCATAGATTTCAACTTATATTCTGACTTTTAGTATTCAAAAGGTAACACTGTAAATTACTTTTTGCAACAAAATCATAGAATAAAACTTCCTTAACATGAAGGAGATGCTTATACACGTATATCAAGCTTAGAGAACAGCAAATAGACTGAACCAGGAAAGAATGTCTCTTTGGCACATAATCATCAAAACCCTAAACTGATAGAACATAGAAAAAATATTAAAAGATGAAAGGAAAGAAGACCAAATAGCATATATAGGCAGACATATTAGAATTACATTTGAGTTCTCAATGAAATCTGTAAAAGTTAGAAAGGCCTGGATGGATGCACTGCGGACTTTAAGAGACCACAGATGCCCAGACTATTATACACAGGAAACTGTTCACTGGCCATACAAGGAGAAAATAAGACATTCCATGATAAAACCAAATAAACACTGTTCATTGACATCTCTCAATATTAATGGTTTCAATTCCTCAACTAAAAACACAAAGTAACAGAATGGATATGAAAACAGGATTGATCCTTCTGCTGTATCCAAGAAACAACTTCAATAAGGATAGATGTAACCTCCGGGTAAAATAAAAAAAATATTTTCCAAGCAAACAGGCTGAAGAAGCAAGCTTGTGAAGCCATTTTTAATACATAACTAAATAGATTTCAAGCCAAAACTAATTAGAAGAAATAGGGAAGAGCATTATATACTAATCAAAGGAAAATTCTGCCAAGAGGACATTGCAATTTTTAAGATGTATGCACCAAACACAAGGGCACCCAGGTTCATAAAAGAGATACTACTACAGCTTAAATCACACAGAAATCCTCACACACTGATAATGGGAAATTCAGTATGCAAGTCTTGCCAATAAATAGATGTTTCAAACTAAAACTAAACAGAAATGGTAGAGCTAACTGAATTTACAAACCAATTGGACCCAACAAAGATCACAGAACATTCCATTCAAACACAAAAAGAGTATAGCTTCTTCTAAGAACCTCTGGAACCTTCTCCAAAATTTACTATATACTCAAATGCAAAGCAAGTCTCAACAGATATAAGAAAACTAAAATAATTCCCTTCATCCTACTTGATGACCATGGATTGAAGCTGTATATCAACAACATAAGAAACAATAGGAAACTTACAATGTCATCGAATCTGAACAACTCACTGCTGAATGAAAACTGTGTCAAGACAGAAATTAAGGTAGAAATTGAAGGGATCCTAGAATTGAATGGAAATAAATATATAATACACCCAAACTTACGGGACACAATGAAGGTGGTTCAAAGAGGCAAGTGCCTACAAAAACATAATTAGAGAGATCTCATACAAATAACTTAACAGTTCACCTGAAAGCCCTGGCTCTTGTGCCTTCTCTTTTGGGCCCATTTCCTTTTGTTTGTCTGTCTTGTCCAACTCCAATGTGGTAGTTTCTGTTTTATCTTATTTTGTTATTATCCCTTAGAAGCCTATTTATCTTTTTATATGAGAGACAGAAAGAACTAATAGGAAGGGTTATAGGGAGGACCTGAGGGGAGTAGAAGAAGGGGAAACTATAATCAGGATATAGTAGTTGAGGGAAAAAATCAGCTTTCATTAAAAAAAATGAAGAAAAAAATTAAAAGTATGCATTATAGATTGATCAAGCCTAGAGAATAGATTGAGTGCGGACATATATTGTGTTGGCAGGTGTAGTGTCTGGGCCCTTAGTACCATTCTGTTTTGTTGACAGCATGTAAGCTTGAGTAAATGTCACGATCCTGTGTTAGTTTTTAGAAAGCCCAAATATGAAAGGAATTTAGTGCTTTCATGGGTATCTCAATCAACAGAGGAAGGGTGAACAAGGAATCTGATCTCTCTGCTCCTCTTCAGTACATTCAAAGTAATGTGATATGTGGCACCCCAAAAGATACCAGGTCTTTATCTCAGTTCCTGTGACCACTCATGTTCCTCCAGGATGACTCTCCTAATCAGGTTACAGCCCCAAGTCTACAATCTATACCTCAGGATCAACTTCTCAGAAAACTTAATAGTTACATAAACTAAAAATGTTTCAGCAAAAGTACTATTTACCTTATATAAATAAAGATGGATGCTGCTTAGAGATGATAGATTATTTATTACCTACATAAATCTGAATGTATTTCAATTTAGATAAAAAGTTTAGTATATTATGTTAACTTTTGGCATACTATATTTTTAAAATTTATTTTTATTCTTTATTGATGTGTATGTGTGCATTATGTGCACATGCGTACATGAGCCAGCAGAGTATGGAGGGGGTATGGTTTCCCCAAAACAGTTTGAGTAGAAGTTGCTTGTGAGATACCTGGGACTGGTGATGAGAACCAAAAACAGGTCCTCTGCAAGATCAGTGAACACACTCAGCCACTGAGCCATCTTTCCAATGGCTTTTGTAGTAACTTTACCCATGAAAGCAACATCTTAATTTTATCATTAAGATCTATAAATTATGCTAATCCTATTGTGTAAAAAAATTGGTAATACTCATTTTCTTAAATGAAACATTAATATTGTGATGAGAAAAGATCAGTGGTTCAGAGTATATACTGTATCTTCTGGATCCCTCAGTTATCTGGTGTATACTGTATCTTCTGGATCCCTCAGTTATCTGCATTTACACTTACACACAACCTACACACACACACACACACACACACACACACACACAAACAAACACACTTGTAAAAATTTTTAGAAAATCATGATTGTCAACATACTTTTATAACAGGTATTTATTGGAATAATTTAGTGAAATAGATCAGAGCACATTAGGTTTAGTTGGTTATTTTGAAACCATTTCTTTGCAAATGTGGGTGGGGTGGCATGACGATTAAATGGACCCAGAGTAGCAAGCTTGGCTGCTCAAAATGCCACAAGTTTAAATTCTGAACATCAAGTGAAAATGTCCCTACAGACCTTTGTTTAGAAAGGAATGGCTTTAACCATTTAGCCTTGGAGGAAACAAACAGCTAAGCATACTAATCTTGTGAGCCTCATGCTCTGTTCACAGCCTCCTTATCTTTTATTCATTTCAAGCATGCAGATCTTCAAGGGAGAGAAAAACCTTGTTTCCTACTATATTGCTACTAAAATACAGAAGCTCTACTCATGCAAGCAGAATTTGAATTATCCTTGACTCTATACCACTTGGTGATAAGAAGCCTCCAATAATAGAATGTAAGGAAATGTTACAAATATATGCATGGGTGAAGAAGGAAGTGGTTGACAGATACCCAGAGGATTGGATGAAGAAGGAGTCGTAGTAGGGGGCAGAGGGTTCACAAACCAAGAATCAACCTCGACCTTTGTATTAGTTACCTTTCTGTTGCTGCAATAAAACACTATGACCAAAACATATAGTTCCAGAGAGTTAAAGTCCATAATGACAGGACTAACAGTATCAGGCCGCATGGAAGTTGGAGCAGGAAGTTGAAAGCTCACACCTTGAACTGCAAGCAGAAAGAAAAAAAAAAAAAAAAAAAAAAAAAAAAAAAAAAAAAAGAGCAATCTCGCAGTGGTATAGAGTCTTTAAATTCTCAGTTCACACCTTCAGTGTCAGAACTTTCTCCAACAAGACTGTTGTCCTAAAATTCCTCAAACAGCACCACCACCTGGGGACCAAGCATTCAAATACCTGAACCTATGGGTGGCATTCTTATTTAAACCACTGAAGCTGGATTGTAATGACAATCTGCTATTCTATGATTCATTATGCCAGAACAGGGCATTAAGTGATTTTATCAGCTTTTGCCCCTTTGTGTAAGAAGGAAATGATTGGATGGATGGATGGATGGATGTGGGTTTAATTTTTGTTGTTGTTTGTATAGTTTCCTTTGAACTAGGTACATTCATCTGGGTTTTTTTCTAAAGAAATGTGTTTATATAATTTTAATAGCCAAGTATGATATAATTCTGAGCCATATTTTCAGCTTTTTGACTCATATTTTCAATTTTGAGTCAGTATTTTGCGGAAAAACTAAAACACACATACTATAACTCTTGGTTATACTGAGTTATGGACGGGTCCATTTTTTGTCCTTAAAAGGCCACTGCAATCTAGGGGGAACAGGCAAGGGCTAACAGTTGGAACTATGAATTTTAAAATTTATACTCTGAGCTTATCTCACTTATCAAGAAAATTTGACATTAGAAATAACTGTAAATTAACTGTGATTGTAAGTGTGACGTTTATAGCCTGGCCTAATCTTCCAATGAAGAACATGTTTATTTTATTTGGAAGGGATGGACTTAGGTTTCAGTGCCCTGATGTTTATCTATCTAGGATCCTAACTTTTCCTCTTTGGAGCGCCCGCATTCCTCACTTCCTCAGACCTGCTTCTGAATTGTGTTTGGCTCAGTGAAGCAGAGAGGCTTAGAGACAGAAAATTAAAATGGGTCATCTGCATCTGTGTCCTCTTTAAGACATGTCGCAAAAATCAGCCATTCCGGGAACGCTGTAAACAGTTTTACCCATCTGTCTAGCTTAATCTATTTGGGGATTAGACCTTGCAGCTTCTCAGACTACAGGGCTGTGCTAGAGGCTCACTCACTTATGATATGTGTTTCCAGAATGCTGGTTACACCAATATAAATGATGGATTGAGGACACCGTGTTTACTTAAAGAACAGTGATCACTTGATTTATACTCAGATGTTTAGTTTATTCTTCCACAACTTTTGCTTAAATTGAAGCTATTTACTGAGAGACAAAATAAGCACTGGGTTTTCAGAGCACAGAGTTGCTGGTAACCAAGCAATCTACTACTTTCTAAAATATTTCTGGTTGAACATTATATGTTACTTATGGGGATGGGGCTCATCTATGATAACAGTGTTAGAAAAAATATCTACTTGAATTCCCCCTTCATAACACAGCTGCCTGATGTCAAGAAACATTAAAACTCATGCTTCTAGCCAAGGGAAATAGAGAAAAACTGTCTTTTACTATTTATCCTGTGAACATAAGAAAAGCATTTGGATTACACTGCCGAAAAGAATCACTCTCGATTTCTGGTTGTCATCTGATTTCCGTTTTCTTGTTAAGAAGCAATGTGGATAAATGCTTAGAAAGTAGAGGCCTTCTCTGAAGTGGACTCTTGCTTTGTTCTAACTCACAGATTTTCGTGCACGGTGAACTTGAATTCAGACTACACTCAAGTTGTTACCTTAGGAAAAGAGAAGGATATGCCTATAAAAACTGGTGTTTGTTCGTTTGTTTAATTTCCATATGGAGCTTTTACTATAAATTTCAGCATCTCACAGTAGTGTCATTTTGACAGTAAAGATGGACCACTGGGACTTGGGAAGAGTCAGACAGCCATGACTGGTTAGTTATACAACCATAGGCAAAGAGGAGTCTGGAGCAAGATAGAAGTGGCATGTAAATACAGGGCACTGATTTAGCATTGCAACACTTTTTCCATTCAGAGCACCCTAAGAATGAATGTTTAGCTATTCCTTCAAAGAATGAAATCCTAATTAATCCATTAGGAGCAATTCTGCTTGATGATATTGTTCCCAGTGCTATAAAATATGAGCACAACTTCATTTCTAATGCAGTTACATACTACATGCCAAGTGAGAAGTTGAAAATTCAGTCAGTACACTTAGCTTCCCTAGTAACAGACTTTTGCCAAACAGGACACTAGCATATCAGGTTTCTCCTCTGTCTTCACATGGCTGTGTGGGAACTGTGGCTCCAAGATGCTGCACAGATTCACAGAACATCACAACGCCCATCTCCAGCCAAGTGAAAAAAAAAAAAAAAAAAACACAAAAATTCAAAGTTCACAGTATGATATCTATCCAGTAAATGCATATCAGTTTGGGGCTATTTAAAATAGAAAGATTAAAGACTGTAATGCAGGAACTTAGGGATTGCCTCTACAAGACAAAGATTTGGACATAGATACATCCTTTCAATTCTTTGATTAGGATGGAGCATTTGAGATTTTATTCCATTAATGAACTATTTAGTGGATGAAAAAGTATAGCTCAAGTATGGAGAAAGAAAATATTGAAATGGACATTTCTTACTAGGTCTAAAAAATGGGGGCGGGGGGAAACCAACAACAATCACAAAAGCAGAAAAAGCTCATGTCATTTTTTCCCCTTTCACATGGAAAGTTTTATATGCAGTCCTAGTTGGCCTGGTCCTTACTATTTTGCCCCTGGCAGTCTCAGAATTTGGAGAAACTCTCTTGTCTTAGTCTTCTGAGTAAGGACTACTGGCATTAGCCAACACACCCAGATTCTAAATGTGATCACTTGATTTTTCCCTTCCAGATTAAGAATGGAAGCTTGCAACTGACTCTTGGGTCCTCTCTAAACCAAAGCTTGAAAATTACAGGCTTACTGCAGACTTTAGCAGCCACTCAGGTCAGATCATGTATGACTTGAGGAAAACGCCAACAGAAAGTTCTACCAACATTATTGTCAGCAATATTTGCTATAGATGGTGTTCTAAGCTCACTCCTGTTTTTGTCTTTCTGGGCTCACCATGGAATGTGGAGGCCATGACAAGGGGAGTTGGGCTTAATTTGGTATAACTGTTAGAGTATTTCTTGCTCTTTGAGCTTGTTTGAATTTTAAGACTAGCATCGTTGGATATATCTCTATATCTTGCTTGTTTATTCACCCTAAAATACTCTATGTTAGAGCATCATCTTTGTATTTCTGTGAGTAACAAATCAGAAAGCAGATTTATGGAAATGAGTTCAAGATAGCAGTCACTTACCATATGACTGTTATAAGCATACCAGCCAGTGTAAGAACTGATACTTAAATATGCTGTGCAATTTCTACCCATACAATCAAATATCAAGGTATTCAAGAAAGTTCATCAAATCCAGGCAAAGCCAGCATGACCAGGCTGGGATGCACAGACAAGGTTGCTTTAGTTGGCCTATAAACTATTCTCCACTACCACTGCTACCACCTCCACTGCTACCACCTCCACCACTGCCGCCACCACTATCACCGTCACTATCACCATCACCATCACAATCACAATCACAATCATCACCATCATCAGTTCATCATTTCATTCTGATTATCCAATTGTGCTCTTCTCCTAGATACTCTGCTTCAACTATCTACCTTCCAGTGTGTGGCCTCTGCAGCCCTGGCAGAAGATTCCCCTCAGCTCTGGAATCGTAGATCATCCCTATTTTGCTTCATGTTGGCCTATAGAGCCCTGCTTCTAATAAACTTGCCACAGCACTGCAGTTCTCCTCACCCAGTCATTGAAGAGTACTTTTGCCTTTGTTGAAATACATGGCAATCTCTCTCTATTAAGTTGGTTGTACTTTTTAATACAAAGTACAATAGTATAATAAAACCACTACCAACAATTCTACATCATCATTTATTTGAGATAAAGAGATAGGCAGATTTTTTTTTCTGTGTAGAAAAAAGTAGTTAATTGATCATGAAAAATAACAGTTTTGCTTGATCATTTCAAAGCGCTGAATTCCCTAAACTATCCAGTGTGCTATGGGGCTACAAACATACTTTTCTTTTGATTATAACATGCTAACAGTTTTCATATGGATGTGGGCAAGATCTTGCATCTTTTGGTAAGAGTAGTGAGTAAAGGTATTAAGTGGACATCAGTGCTAGTTAAAACCACCTAGGTGATAAGATTTAGATGGTAGAGTAACCCTTTGTCTCCAGGCCTCTTGTTTTTTTCCAGTAGATTCCACTGATGACCATTTCACTGTATATTGCTCATTTCACCTGAGGCTCTGTCAGGTAGCAGTCATCTTCTTCCCCTGCCTGTGAGTGACAACCTAGGAGGACACTTTTAACTAGGATTGGTTTAAGGGCAGTTGCTTAATATGTGCCTACTGTATACTGGGTACCATTAGAAGTTCGGTTTAAACCTATCATGCAACCTCCTGTCAATTCTATGTGATTAGAATAACTAAGATAAAAGGATCAAAGAGGCAGACATCAAGACATCTAAACCTGAGAACCTTCAGTGCATAAAACCAACGTTAATTGAATAAAATAGATATAATGTTTCTTTTTAGTTTAAATCTTGAATCTCTGACATTATTTAAGATCAAAGTAGACTTTCACTTGTTCCATGCCCTCCTATATTCTACGAAGTCTCTCCACTCTATAAAATGAGAGCTTCTGCTAGTTCTTGCAGGAACTAGAGACAAAGAGCTAAAGTTTCCCCTGTAATCTTTAGCAAAGAAATGACTGGTTATATGGTACAGAGTTACATTACGGGTCCCTATTCCATTGTTGGTAAGCATTGTAGGAAGCAACACCGCCCATGAGTGCTCAATTCTTTTGGACTCACAGGGTTATTAAGGCTGAGGCTAACCACTGGTTTGATAAAGTTCTTGTTTGTTTGTTTGTCTGATTGGTCTTGTTTATTTGTGTGTTTGTTTTAAAATGGCAGTCTTGCAAACCCAGTTCTCAGAACTTATACATTCAAAGGTATAAATATGGGTACAATGTCCATACTTAATGCTTGCATCAAACTTCCATTTTCTAGTTGTCTTCCCAGGAAATGGATGCGTTCATGCCTAAGTCTTAGCTTGCTTCGTTTGATTCCTGGCTTACTCATTTGTAGGTTCACCATAATTTTTCCACATCACACATTCACATTTTATTTAATGAATCACAACCAAGACATTATGACTATAAATAATATACTATATGTTCTACCCAAACCTCAACTGTCTTTAAGATTCTTTTCCAGATAGAACCCCACTAGTGCTCCCTCATGAACTGTCTTTTTTTCTGTTAACCCTGCTCTCAAGGTCCTTCGAGTGGCTATTAAATTGCAGAACATTGCATGCCCACAATGATGACTTGAAAGCTAACAGTAAATAAAGAAAGAGAAAATTTATTGTGTGAACTTTTGAAAAAAAAAAAGACATCATGACTATAATGCAAGTTACTTTCTGCTTTAAACACTAAGATATTGGTCACAAAATAAATTAAATCAGCATATAGATTTTTTTTTTTGCTATTAAAAAGATGTCCATTCAGGGATTAATGAAGAGGTGGATTAGCAGTCAAGAATACTTACTGCTCTTCCAGAGAACCCAAATTTGGTTCCCAGTATACCAGTATCCATGGATAGGTTGCTCACAACTGCCTGTAACTCCACCTCTAGGGGATCTGACATCCTTTTGTGGCCTATACACATACCTATGCACATGTGTGCACATGTGTGCATGCACATGTGCACATGCACACACATGTATACACACATGCATGTGTCCACACAAAAGTACATGCATACATGCACATACATAAATAAAAATAAAATTTAAGAAAGAAAGGCTTTTATTCCATCCTGTTTCTGTTTTCCCTGTTCCTGGCGGGTTGACAGCCTGCAGGATGTCAGGGCAGAGGCGTAGGAAACCCAAGTTTGCCTCTAGTTCCACATGTTAATGGCTGAAGTAACTAGCATTAGTTATGTAACCATCCTCTCCTTCAGGCCCATCTTCCATCTGAAAAAATTAGGGAAGAAATGAAACATTTCTTCCTAAGGTTCATACAATTCTTCTACACTGAATATGACTGAATTGATCATTCATCTTCAAGGAACAGATGTGACATTCATGCCTGAATCTATTCTCCTGATCATTAAAGCATGACCTAAAAATTAGTCAAATCTGGCATGTTTTTCTGGACAGATCTTTTTTTTTCTCTTTTCCAATCTTGGACACATAATTTTGCTCCCAAATGAGTCTGGTTTACGTCTTAAAGAGAGGGGCAATGGATTGGGCAAAGGGCAAGGACTAAACCAGACGATCAAAGCCACCTAACTCCCAGATGGCCTGATCTAAAAGTCTGCAAGTATTTCTTGCTTAAATTACATGCCAAAAAGCAGGGGATATTTTAGGAATCTAGAAGAGGATGCAGTGTTGAAGATGCTAATGCTTTCAGCACTGTCAGAGAACAGCAGAGGTCAGACTTCTCAACACTGAGCCAGGGAGTGACTTAAGAGAAGGCTGACTTCCTGCCCTCATCAGGGTCCATTTATAGCACCGTGGTTGCTATTGTCTGAACACCCTTCTTCTTCAAAGTGTTGGCAAATTGGACGATCTCTCATTATGCTTTAGACTGCGGTGAGCATGAATTATGCAGTCGGCTTCGACACTTCCCAACAGCATGTGCAAAGTGAACTAGAAAGATAAAGAGAGCGGGCTTTCCTCCAGGATCGGTGGATTTGCTCAGCTTTGGAATTTTGCTGACAGTCTGTAGTGAGGTTATCACTTCCTCCCACTTCAGAGCTGAGCTTCCCATTTTGGGCTCTTTGATTGGACTGTGTTCAGACATCCTTGGTTTTACTTGGTGCCTGAAAACTAAATTCACTGCTGACCTTTCCGTGTCACGCAACATCATTGGAGTACTTTATCTGTCCTTAGTAGGATGTCATCTTTATTGTTTGTGAAAATAAAACATTTTTCTGAAATGAAGAGAGGTGAAGTGTAAGGAACAGAGAGGCTTGGGTGGAACTCTTAGAAAACACTGGGGCTACGGTTATTTGATGCTGAGTTATTTATCAGTACAGCCTCATTAAATAAGCCGCACTATGTTGTAAGCCTTTGCTCTTTTCCCATAGCCACATGAGCCTGGGGAATTAAAATCAGAACAGAGCCCTCCGCTGTTGTCAGCGCACTGCTGCAGCATCACTGTTTGAATACTGTGTTGAATAAGAGGCAACTCTTTAGCGAGTCCCAGCAGTGGCACGTATACTTTTCCTGGCTCGGGGTTCTATACTGCTGGGGTGACTCAGCATCCCGTCAAGCTTCCTTTATTTCCAGAATCTATTCCTCTCTTACCATTGGAGACAAGATGGTCCTAATGAAGTTATAAACATAGAAATTGTATTCTGAAGTATAGACAGTCAACCTACAAAGTGTCTATAGTGACATTTTGACATTTCTGTATGACTAATGCCTAATAGCCCAAACCCAGCCCTCATCATGCACAGGGGGTTTTGGTTGGTTGGTTGGTTTTTTTGTTTGGTTTGGTTTGGTTGATTGTTTGGTTTATTTCTAGCTTTGTCTGTCTTGATGTGACTGCAAGAGACGTTGAGAGGCCACAGCTGAGATCCTGACCCCGTTTGGAGTCAGGAGCCTTCATAGTAGCATGTGATATGGAAATGAAACCCATGTGTAAATGCAGAGTTAATGACTATGAAAAAAGGACTATTTCCCACCGCATTTCTAGCCAGCAGCTATGATTAGCACCATATAAGCTTTCCAGATCTCCTAATGTCCTTTAACTATATCTAAACATAGAGATTCTAAAATATCACATTGTAGATGCATGTCAGAAAGGAAATTCCTATTGAAAGGTATCATGCATGCTACAGGCTTGTTGGAGTTCGTTGCCATCTTTTCTAAGCATACATTTCTAAATGCTTCAGGCAACAGCAACTTTTCTGATGTCTTTATTCATTGGGATAACTAAGGCAAGTGTTACTATAGCCCCACTGCTTTAACAAACAGCTATGTGGTAAGGCACATGTCAAATCAGTGTTGTATCTATACTTTGATGGGAACTTTCTCCTTGACATGATCAAAATCAGCTCTTGGAACTATGAACTATTTACTAAGATTATACAGATATGTTGAATTTGGACACAGGGTTTTTGTTTGTTTGTTTTTTGGCTTCGCATGAGTTTGGGTGGAACTATTGAATGAGTAACAGAAAACACAAAGAACATCACATTTTTTTTCCTCTCAGGAAAAATGTCAGGTTTGGTGACAACATAAATAATTTGGTCAGAATATGAGATAAGGCTTCTCATATGACAAGGTATGAGAACCAGATAAAAAGAATCAACAACTGACCTTTGTTCTTTGGTTTTGTTTGTTTGTTTGTTTGTTTTTGTTTTGTTTTGTATGTGTGTTATACTTATGCAGGTATAGATACGTGTTCTTCTGTATGGGGCTCCACATGTATGTAGAGGACAGAGTGCAAGTGTGTACACATGCATATAGAGACCCAAAGTCAGTTTTACCTATCTTCCTTGATTAGTCTTTACTTTGTTTATTCAGGCAGTCACTTGCTAAGCCCAATGAAACTAATGTGTTAGTCTAGCTAGCCAGTTTGCCACAGCCTCATCTCTGCCACTAGAGCCCTGAATTTCCAGATGGCCGCCATGCCTGCCTGGCTTTTATGGGATTTCTGGAGATCTTAATTGTGGACCTCATTCTTGGGTCCAGTGCTTTGGTCCACTGAGCCATCTCCAAGCTCCCAGCGACTTATCCTTATGGCAATATGTGCATTGGGGCTGTCTTATCTGCTGTGCACGAGTCTGTGCACCTGCCTATTTGTGGGTAAGGATGTGGTGATGCTTTTTTAAAGGATTGGCTGGGTGAGTTAATAAACTTAGACATACTGCTGTTACCTTAATACCTTATCAATCTTAGGGAAAAGGGTGAAAGGTATTGATTTGCTGAGCAACCCCTCTCTTGCTTTCCTCGTCTCGTTCCTATCAAAGACTTTCCAACTGTGAAAGACAGAAAATCCTTTTTTTTTTGACATTATATGTCTTGCCCATCCTGTCCACAGCCAGTCCACAGGGTCACCCTCTGGGTTTGACTCTCTCTCTCTTTCTGGCCTGGTTTGATGGCTTTAAAAAGCTTTTCTCTAAATATCTGTCTATTCTTCAAGTTTCCTTTGAGGTTCACAAATATTAAGCAAAATGTAAAAGTCTATCTAGCACATGTTCTTAAAAGGAGATTATAAGTTATTTTGATGTTAAAACTGTTAAGAAATGAACCTCATCTTCTCATCTTACAAGAGAGCTAAGGGAATTATTTTGTTTGTTTGTTTAAAGAAAACTATAATTTATCGTAAGGATAAACAATTTAGCAGAGCCTAATATATACTTGATTTTATTGCCAAAATGTTCCTAGTGTTTGGTTGGAAATACATGCCTCTTAAAACCTTTTTGAAAGTAGTGTGAAAGCAGAAATAGAGCATGCTGTCTGTCTTACTAGCAACAAAAACAAAATGATCAATGCAAACATGGTGAGCGCTCAGGGATCCTTAAGCCATTTTCCACGCATATGATTCCGTTTAATCAACACTGGAACAAAGGACAGCATTTTTCTTTCCTCTTTCCATGTGTGTTATTTCATGTTATTAAATGAGATTTGAGTGAACTGAAGTAAATCAGCCAAAACCCAGCTTGGATTAGATCCCCTAAACTTCCTTATGCCCAGATTTTTTCCAGATGGCTTCTCATGTCGCCAGTTTAATATCAACAGTGTGTGACACGCTAGACGAATATTTCTCAGACCTAGGTCAGTCCTTGAAAGATAATTAGATTGTCAGTTGCCATCACTGTTACTGGGGAAGGGAAGATAACTAGGTGAGTATATTAAAAAACCCAGCCCCAAACCAGCCTCACTTTCGGATAGCACATTTGAGAAGCTTCACATATTTTCCTTGCTATCTGTCTGCACTGCTACACACAGTGTAACACCCATATCTTTTTGACAGCCAAATGCCTGCTGTTCCCTTTTTGGTTATATGTCGGGGGAAAATATAAGGATTTTTGTACATGATGAAAACAGCTGTATTCTCATGTCTGCTTAAAACCCCGCGTGCTCTGCTTTCCGGCTTTCATTTACGAGTTGAAAAATGTATTTTCATGCACCTATCCACTTTCAATCATTTTTATTATACCTCTGACATTACTATAAGCACATTTTACGGCTGGATTTAAAAGCAAGTTAGCAGGCAATCGTAGGTACCGTGTCAACAAACGTGGAAAACAGGGCAGGACTGAAAAATATGTGCTGCCTGCAGAAAACCCATCTGTAGTGGCTCTTCTCCCTTTCATTTTCATTTCAGTGTCGCCAAAAGTAGCAGTAATGGCTGAGAACTCCACTGTGCACCTGCCAGATTCACCAGTGGTTAATGCTGTAAACGTTTCCCCATAGTCTTCCATTATTATATATCTAATATGATCACAACACACAAGACACACCTTACCACACGTAATCATTTGGTATTTCCACCATATCAGTAGATAAGATGTTATTGTCAAGGGGCCAAGAGATGGTACCATTGGTACAAGTGCTAGTCACACAAGCACGTGGATGTGAGTTTAATCCCAAACACACATGTAAAATGTCAGACATGGCGGAGCACACTCTTTAACCCAGCACTGGGGAGGCAGAGAAAAATAGGTATAAATAGATCTCTGGAGCTCTCTGGCCAGCCTACCTAGCATAATCTGCAAGTATCAAGTCCAACTTAGAAAACCTGTCTCAAAGAAACACCTGGACATGTGTGTGCTTTCATCCACCCATGCTTACAAAATCTCATTTTCTAACCCATAATTTATCTGCAAAAATCTCCAGCCTTCCTAGTGACATGAAAGTTCCTGTCTGTATTTGTCACTGTATTTAGTAGCTGTGTCCTAAGCTCAGGCATTTTTACTGTGAGCTTTCTAAAGACAAAAAACAAACAAACAAACAAACAAACAAAAACCCTGTAATATGTTGGCCAAAGAGATCCAAAGAGAAGGCTCAGAAAGTGAAGACACTGGCCCTCAAGTCTAATGAACTTAGTTCAATCTAGTGTCCCATACAGTTGAAGGAGAGAATTGACTCCTGCGTGTTGTCCTGAAAGCGCTACAGGATGTTCAGTTATGTGTGCACACAATTGAGCACACACATGGGAAAACACACACACATACAGATGGTGTGGGTGGGGGAAGGGTTAGGAGGAACAGGGAGGGTAGGTAGACAGAGAGGGAGAGAGGAAGAGAGGGGGACAGGGGGAGAGAGGGAGAGGGGGAGAGGGAGAGAGGGAGAGAGGGGAGAGGGGGAGACAGAGACAGACAAACAGAGAAATGTAAAAATGAGTTTTAAAGCAAAACCTTAAAAGTCAGAAGAGTCATCCCACCACGACATGACCTGGCCTGCTCCCTGTCCATGTTCCTCCATGCTCTCTTGTAAAAGCCTTTAGTTTTCTGTTAGCTTCTCCAGTTTCCAAGATCAGCAACCAAGAGCATTTCAAATGCAAATGTTCTGTCAGAGAATTCTAGAGATCTCTAGCCGTATAAAGAGGTGAACATGAACCGGGTCTAAAGGTGCTTGCCCCAGAGTATGAGAATTAATTATGAACATGGCAACAATAACAAATGAAAATCTGCACACTCCATGGGTGTGTGAGACATACTAAGCTTTCTGATGCAGTATCCATTTGGAGCATCAGAGCTGATGAATGAATTTTATTCATCTGTGATAATTGATTGCCACAGCATCCGAAATGGCATGTCAGAGCGTGGCTGGCTTTCAAACAGTACTGGGCTTTTGCATGTCCCTTCTGGAGATAAAGGAAAACTGTCAGATGATCCAGAAGTCAGTCATGGATACTCATTGAAATTTTTTAAATGGTGCCTTAAAGGGACAAACAGATGATCTATTTTAACAAGCCACACAAAGAATGGAGTTCATCAACGCACTAATCATCCTGCTGTTTATTAACACTGTTGACTTATTTACATCATTTGCAAAGTACACTGACTAAGCCAGGGTCTTCTTTCTGCCCTCCAGTGGTTTCATGATGATGGAAATCTGCTTAGTAGCAGGTTAAAAGCTAAGGAGGAAGGATCATTGGTTGAACATGTTGTGCCTGTAGGCCAGCTTATTCTTAAGCATCATATATATTCAGCTGGTGTACACACACACTTCAGAGCAACATCCCAAGAAGTACATGCTCAGGTTGAAATTGATTTCACTGCATGCCTGGGACTCACTCATCTTTAACACATTTATCTCATGTCTTCTTCCCGCCGTGCCCTTCTCTTTGCATTTACTACTGTTTTAAGAGAATACCCCTTGGCATGCCTGATCATTTACCCTGAAATCATTTTGATCTTATTGATGATACTCTTCAAGATCACTTGGCTTGTGTGTGTGTGTGTGTGTGTGTGTGTGTGTGTGTGTGAATGAGCTTCAATCTGAGACTTATATCACAACCTCTACTTGTTTGAGTGTTGTCTCTAGCACTTGAAGCAGCTTTCTTTCATTGTCCAGTAATTTCCCACAGTTACACTCTTTCCTGTTATAGCTATTGGCAGTATATAAAAATAGTGTCAGTTTACACTTACCTGTGCAGGAACCTGAACCACACTCTATGTCTCAAGTCATTCTGACTGTGCAAAAGTAAATATGCCATTTCTGAAGTGGACAAGTGTTTCTTATAAAACACTGTTTTCATTGTATTAAGCAAAGTAGTAAGTGAAAAGAAAGCAAAACAGCTCCAATATTTTATCTTTTTTGTTTTGAAAATGTATACTTTCTCCAGAAAATTATTCATGTATATATTGGCTCTATTAAAAATTACTTAGCTTCAGTTCCTAGTGAAAGTAAATATTTTGAGCTTTTCATAAGTAGTACTTTATAACACTGTGAGTTGCATAAAAATATACTCTTTTCTGCTGAGGAAAAGAAGGAGATCTTGGTCATATCCTGGAAAAGTGGGGATAATTCATTCAGATAATGTGGATATCTTATTGTTCTTGTCAGGCAAATTTACTCTAGGATGCTGGGATAAAGGCCTGTTGCTGAGCATATGGAATGGAGGGTAAAGGCTCCACACCTGGCAATAATACAGAGTGCATAGAACTCTCACTCAGCTTGATCCAGATTATCACAGGGCATAACACACTCTGGAAGTTAGCAGGAAATGTTGTCTGTGGACCTTTCAAGACTCCCAGACCCATTTTCCTGGTTACCCCTCAAACACATGAAGGGTCATTCTAGGGAAGGCTTAAAGGTCCAATTGGTTTGCAAAATAGCCTGGTAATTTTTTAGTATTTGAGAACTATTATCTCAGGGAGTCTATTTTACAGCAAGGGACTCAAATACCAAAATATCCAGATGCTAAGACAGGAGTGGCCTTTATAGAGGCCACACAGAGAGGAAAGGGGTCTTGCCCACTGAATGGGACAGTTGCTGTTCCCCTACTTCATTTAGTGGTGACTGAAGAGAACACTTATAGAAAGTATATATACCTTTCTCCCTTAAGAAGGAAGAAACTTGTGTTTTTGAGTGATATCTTCTGAAACTTCAATGTTAACAAGTTTAATAAGTTTTAAAAGTCTATCAGCTAGGCTGCATGTGTCTGTGGTTTACCACTTCATCAAAGCTGGAAAGCTAGAGCTGATGCTAGAGTATTTAGAAAGGCAAATTTACTGCTAAATTTAGTTGGACATGAAACAGAAGACCCGGTATTACAGCTCTGACTTACTGTGTAGCAAAGCCATGCATTTCCTGTAGGTTTATAGTCTAAGCCTCTCTCTGTAGCTTCCCAGCCAGGTTTGGAACTTGCATTGGTCCTATTTAGAATTTCAGAGAAAGCTAATGTCTTTCACACTCTGTGTTCGCTTCTTAGTACAAAGGGGCCTTCTGGGGAATTATTTAAATTAGTCAATACAGGTTAGTTGTGCATCATAACAAAGTAACACTGAAGATTCAGTGGCTAAACACAGCAAAATCTCATTTATTTCTCTAATAATGTATGTCTGCCATTGTATTGTTAACAAAGTTGGTCACTTGGTAGACAAGACTGACAAATGACCTACTTCTCTGTGATATTGCAATCTTAAAATATGCCATCTAGGAATTCCATAGCTTAGGAAAAGAACAATACTCAAAGAACAAAGATTAAGAATAAAACATCAATTTTGTTCAACAGTGATACTTATTACCTCATTCCATCACTCTCTGATAAACAACATAGTTCCAAAGGAGCTCCATTAAAGTCAAGAAAACGCCGGGCGTGGTGGCGCACGCCTTTAATCCCAGCACTCGGGAGGCAGAGGCAGGCAGATTTCTGAGTTCAAGGCCAGCCTGGTCTACAAAGTGAGTTCCAGGACAGCCGGGGCTATACAGAGAAACCCTGTCTCAAAAAACCAAAGAAAAAAAAAAAAAAGTCAAGAAAACACAGAGAGATAGGTGAAATAGAGAATAAGCTCTGTACAAGAATGTATGTCTCATTGTCAAATCCAGGTTTATAGCTGCAGTTAGGAAGCAAGTTCAGGTTGACTCATGCACTCACAAACAAATATAGACAGACACACACACATACAAACATACAAACATGTAGACACACATGAAACACATTCACAGAGGCACACACATACATACACACACAGATACACACACAAACATCACAGACACACACATCCATACACAAACACACACACACACACACACACTCATAGACACATACACATGAACATTCACAGATATACATGCATACACAGACATACACAAACATGCACAGGCACACTTACATACACACACATAGACCCATACATTCAAACATGCACAGAGACTCACACATACATGCACAGATACACAGAAACACACACACATACATGCACACACATACACATAGATACAAATATTAAATACAGACACAATCATACACACAACAGTCCTCCAAAAATGCCAAGACTGATACAAACACGTGCAGTATAAGAACAGTCAAAAGCGTCTGCTAGTGTAACTTTTATGAATTAATAATAGAGTTTAGGAATACTGACACTCCAGAATCCAGATGTTTAAAAAGTCTCCTTATTCAGGCTATCATCCTCCTCTGCTTGCACAGTATGATCACAGCCTGGGAAAGAGGATAAAAAAGAAGAACTATTGAAAGCTCTTCCCTTCAGATATTGACTTCTCCCAATAATCATCAGTAACTAAATTCAGCTAAAAAGTTGTGGAATAGGATGGGCAGAACCCCCTGAGTAATGCCTATTCTAGAGGGTCTATTTCTCAGTCCTACTTTGGTGATGGTTATGGAAAATGATTTGTACTTTGAAACAGAGCTTTAACTAATCTGGACATATAATTCTTTTAACATGTATACTTTGGCAATTATTTAGGTTTGGGAGTCAATTACTTGTAAAAACATCATGACATAGTTCCTGTTTATACCTTGTAGCTATAAATGACTGAAAACCTATATTCAACTGATTTGGGTAAGTAAAGGAATAGATTTGCTCTGGCAATTAAATGTCCCAGGCTTCAGTTATAGGTGGATTGAGCACCTGCAGGCTCACTCACTATGCTAGTATTAGCTGTGCTGGCTTGATTTTGAGCAGCAAAAAGTTTGTTCTTAGCATTTCAGATGACTGAACATAGCAGTTCTAGCTACAGAAATCTTACAGTGTGGGAAGGTGATCTTCTCTTGCTTCTCTAAATGCTCTGAAAATATTTCTCGACCAAGTTAGGTCACATGCCTTCCCATTAACTTGCTTCAATGGCAGACCCACGTGATGATTAGTTGCAAGAAGTTGTGGCTAGAAAACAAACAGTAGACAACAGTGAATCACCACATACCTCCTAATGCATACAAAGTAGGAGAGAGGCTATCTCTGTGTATATATTTTAGATATTTAACTCTTTAACATATTTTTATTTCTACTGATTATTAGAATTGTGTTTGTTGGCTTAATATTTTATTAGCAAAATCCATAGTGCTTTAAATTTCCCTAATGAAATATATCTCTGGAGACTATAATTTTGTCTACAGTTAGTTATAAGTCTAAGTAGTGAATATAGAAGTACTTTTTTATTGAAGACACTATTATATCTAACACACCACTGTTTGTAATTACAGTAACTTGTGTATACTTGGATGCTATTGGTTTGCCCTTATAGTAGTAATAAAATATTTCCCCAGTTGTAATCTTTAGATCTCTGTTTGGATTTGCTTAAGAAGATTGAAATAGAACTGATTTTTCTCCAGATATCCCCCACAACACGTTTCCTTTTCTTGATTTCATTTTGTCTGTGCCTCCATGTATGTCAGTACATTCCTTTTGGATGTGTTATTTTGGTAGTTTATTGGAATTATTCAATTTTGTTCATTATTAAAATATGTCCTACTGCTTTTTATAAGCATTCAGCATAACTTTAGTATGACCAATTAAGGCTAAAGCATCATGGGCGTTTTAAGATGCTCTAAAACCCCATACAGGGAAAACAACTAAACTTAGCCTATAAGACACATTTTGATTATAGAAAGCATTGCTAGAAAGATCCCAAGATGATACTTTGAAGTGTACTGACCAACAGACAGCAGCCTTGGATGCAGCCTTAGGTTGTTTGAACGTGCAAACATGTATTGATAAAGTGTTTTACCAAAGTCTGTTCCTAGATCATTACATCCATTCAAGAGATGCTTCATCAAGCAGGCTGGAAACTACGTTTCATCTTATATTTTATCTTACAAATTTTAAAAATAGATGGTCATATCGAGTTATGTGAAGAAATTCAGTGGGGAAAGGGTTCAACTCCTCCAGCAAGAAACAAAAACAATAACAAACACAAAAACAAAACAAAAAAATGCCCCCACACATAATTCTTCTCATTTTGGCTACACTGAGCCAAGCAGGGCTGAGCTAGCAGGCAGGGGGTGGGGTGGGAGACAAGCTAGCCAACGAGGGGAGAGCAGGAGAGCTTCTGTCAAAAGCTTCAGGAGAGCAGTTCTCTTCCCAGGCAATATTGCAGCTCTTGTGACAGATGCTCTCGGACAATGGAGTAATTCTCACACACATTTATTTTTTTCTGGATAGGATCTTATATACAATTTTGGGGTGGGTCAGGGTCTGGCAGTAGGTGCTTTCTATTGGCTTGGTCTGAGATGTTAGAGATGCCTCATCTGTATGGGAAGGAATTGGGGGCACTGCCCCTATGTGATTGATGGTCACAATTCTTCCTATGGGAGGCTGCAGCTATGTGACAGGGCCCGTGCACCAGGAGTAGGTGAAGCTCCTCCTATCCCTTCAGGATCCCTGAGGCTTCAAGCCTTAGCTAGACCTTACCAGGCTTCCTCCCACAGTCCCCTGCCCCTCCATATTTCCTCTCACTTGACAGTTCTCAAATTACATTGACTGCAGTGCATAAGCAAGTGTTCAAACTTCCTCAAGTCACTGGTCAAACTTGAAGACACATATTAATTCCTCCACAGAATTTTTAAAAGTAGCCATCAAGAAGATGAAGAAAGGATGGCAAGCATTCTTTGTAAGGCACCTAGGCTCTTTCTAGGTTAACTAATAGGGCAAAGAAGCTTAACATTGTACAGCTATCGAGAGTATTTATCTACCCCAAATTCCCAAGAGGAAAGAATCTGTTTCCTAGAAAGAGCAGCATTGACATCTGCCAAGCCTTTGCATTAATCACTGATCACAGTTACATTTCTCATACAATATGTAATAGGCATTGACAGAATTGTGTGTGTGTGTGTGTGTGTGTGTGTGTGTGTGTGTGTGTGTGGTATACCTTTTCCTTGCATGGCTTCAAGGCTTTGGATTTACCTGCCAGGAGAAGTGAAGGAATGAAGGAAAAACAGACACAGACTGATTCACAGAAACACAGAAAAACTGTGGGTCACGCAGACTGGACTTTTTGCTGAAGAAATCACAGCACCCTGGAAGGAAGCTCACTATATATTATATACATTTGAATGGAGAGGCTGGTTTATTACATCAACAAGGAAGTGGGGTGTAAGGTATACAGCTGAATCAAGAAGACAGGCTTACGTCATTTCCATAGATGCTGTCTCTGTAGGGAGTTTCAGGTGAAACCCATGGTGGACATTTTCTTCATACAGAGTCAACTCTCATAGTGCTCCCTTTCAAGAAAGGCTTTGTCCCTCCCTGAGTCTGAGGCTGTGGGGCCCCAGGCATGGTAGCATTCATGTCAACAGCACACATCCACTCAGATCTTTGCTCACTGAGCAGAGAGTTTTCTCTACTTCAAATTGCAGTGACAACCATTCATGAAATAATTCAAGGAGCTGGAGACATGGCTCGGCAGTTAAGAGCACTGCCTGCTCTTCCAGAGGTCCTGAGTTCAATTCCCAGCAACTACATGGTGACTCACAACCATTGTAATAAGTTCTCATGCCCTCTTCTGATATATATGTTAGTAACTTACTTTTGTGCAAAGTGAAATAGTCTTAAAACCTAACGTTTTATAGCCTAAATTTTTCAGCTAATTCTTGACAATGCAGCATATGAGAAGAAAACCAAATGGGTGGCAATTGTCCTCTGTCAAAGATTTAGTCACTAGAGTAGAAAGTACTGGTTAAATTAGCTAATTTCTTTTAAAAGATGGAGAGGAAACCAATACTAGTGCTTTATAACTTTAATGGGCTTATATTAGTAACACAATGAGTTAAACTACAAAGTATATTCGATAATACTGTTTTAGCTGCCTTTAGATTGAAAATAATTGCCTGTCTCATAAACACCTGACAACCTGTACCATGCCTGTTTCTGAATCTGAAAAGTGATTGTGCCAAAGACGCTCGTTCCCATCTTCGTGAGACTGAAAGATTTCACATCTTCAGTCAGCAAACTATCAAAGCCATTTACAAAGTCAGGGGAAGATGTAACTCAGGGGGAAACCTCATCTGAGAACCTTATGGGTGCGAGGCTAGTTAAAAATGAAACTTTATCCACAAAGAATATACACAAATCAGAGCCAATCAATTTAAAAAGTGGAGCTGATGATATTCTAATAGAAATATGTAAGTAATAATGTTTATCAGCAGTAAATTGGAAAGGATCAAAATCAGAGTCACAAGGTGACTTTTCAAAATAACATTCTTCAAGTCATAAGAAAACTAATCACAAAATATTTAGAAGAGTGGCACCCTGTGAAGTGTGAAGGGAATAACAGCCTGGCATTCTCCCTCCCAACAGCTGAAATGTGCAGACATGATGCCTGCCTGGTCCTGTCCAAAGTTACTAAACCAGAGTCTACATCTATTTTCCCACATCAATTACAGAAAATGAATGAACAATGAAAGGGTTGCATGTGCTCACATGCTCAAGTTCTAAAACAGAACCTACGTGCGCACACACAAATATACAGACACTCTCTCACACACACTCACATATACAAATGCACACAAATTCTCTCACATGCATACACACACACACACACACACATTCTCACACACATTCTTGCACATGCATATACAAAAGCATACACACTCTCTCACACACACTCACATATACAAATGTATACACACACACACACACACACACACACACACACACACACACACACGGGGTGTTCTGTCAGTTCTAATTCAGGCACGAAGAGAATAATGCAGTCTAGGATGACCTATTTATTAGTAGCAGTTCCAGGAAATAGCAAAACGTTTATAAACAACTAGGAGAACACAATGACACTAGCATGTCATCCTAAACTACTGTTGTCTTATCATAAAGCAGTGACACATGGTGCTCTCCCCACAGCATCCCACCCCTCTTCTACTTGGAGAACATTTGGGCCTTGGAATTACAGCCCCTGTTTGGACTGGGATTGTGTATTGGTCACATTATATTGACACATTTGTCAAAGTTCCAACCTTCCACTTGATTCTCAGCCTCTGTTTTAATATCAGCTACACAACAGTCACATTTTGTTTCCCTTGAATCTCACCCAGTCAGGAGGATAGAGATGAGTGTAATTTGGTGTGGGATATGTTCATAATGACAACCTTAGATAGTCCCAGCACAGGGGCTAAGAAATGGTTGAGCTAATTTCTACAGATTAATTGGCAGTAGCACTCTTAGGGCAGAATTAATAAAATTCAGTACTTTCATAAAAATGTAAAATATTGTCTACCAATTTTAATCCACTGTTCAGTCCCTTATCTTTCATAATGAGTTCTGCATCTGAGCACACTGAGGTGGATTCCAGAGACACAACTAAAGGAGAGAAATATCAAAGCTTACTTCTTTTCCTATAGAAGAGAACAATTCCAAAGCCTGTGGAACAATATAGAATCAGAAAGTTTGAAACATATTCTAGAGATCCTATTGTTCTCTCATCTTATAAGGCACACTTATATTTAGTTGATTTTGAACATGAAGTTTCTTAGTACTTCTGTGAAGAACACAGCTGATCTCCTGAGGTGACTCCTTCAGCATGAGCAAAAGAAAGCAGGGCACCATGAAAGGATGAGAATGTCTTAGAAGAGTTCTAGCTTTGGCAATTCCTGTAGAATATCCTGGATTAAAGTGCTGTCACTCAGCTTCAAAGCAGCTCCAGAAACCGAACAGGAATGGTCTTCATCGCATCCACTCTGATACATTTTGTTTTCCTTCTTAAAAACAAACCGGAACTGTTCTCATTGTGCTGACACACAGACTCTAGTGACAAGGGACCGTTCTTGTTATGTTCAGAATCTAAAAAGTGAAATAAAGTTCACAACTGGAAAATTTAGTTATTGAGCAACAACAAATGGCCACATTTGTTTTAGATTCTTTTTCTCCTCGCTCTATTGTATTTTGATTTAATAAGCCTCGTGTGTGAAATTAGACTCAACTGTTACTTATTATCTCATAGAATGTCAGTCTGAGGTATGAATTGTTCCTCTCGTACCTCGGGGTCTCCTTTCAACTTTTCCTCTCTATACTTAGGCACCAAAGCATGTTTTTCATCTTCCTTATGTATGGGCTCAGTTGACGGAGCCGTCTCTTACACTCATCCTGGAAAGGCAGAACATTCCCATCAGTGGACAATCAAATAACATTGCACTGAGGAAGAGTGGTGAGAAGCACTTCATTTTAACAGAGGGGGTTGTCTGTGTCTTGTTTTGCTTTCAGATTTTATTTATGTAGCTCTCAAATAAGGACCTTCTTTCTTGTTTTGAGCTTTTGATTTGTACTGCTTTTACTTCCAAAAGGCATCTGAAGGTTGCTTATAATGCAAGGTTCACAAATTGTAAATATCTATAAATGAGATAAAAGTCTTAGCAGAGGAAAGATGAAACTATGCCAGCATAAAAACTGTTAGTTACTTGAGCCAAGCAGTAGATCTTGCTGAGAGTACGAGGGAATGATGGGTTACATAATCCTCATTAGCTGGCAGAGGGAGAGATACAAAGAGACATGTTGGCTCATCAGGCTAGATAACTGCTCAGTGTACACAACTGAATAGTGAACCATGTTTATTTTTATGTATTATAAAGCAATTTTGATATTATTTTAGTAATTGTTTTAAAATTTACATAAACATAGAATGAATGCATTACAAATCATAATATATACAACACAATCATAATTATAATTCTTACCCTGAGTCATACCAAGGGCCCAGCCCAGGAGAAACCTGTCTCCTCTGAGTAGACCTCTTAGAACATGAATTGGTTTTAGCTGTTTTGATTCAATATATTTTTAAAATATATCTTTCAGCAATTTATTTTCACCTTAGAAATGATAGGTTCAGAGACATGCATCCCCCTTCACTCATTAGTGATCTGTTTGAAATATTCTGGAAAACCTGCCGTATAGGCAAAATCCTTCAAATTCAGTCTGTTTGGCAGTGTACAATAATCATGTTATTATTCCTTTTAAACTTGTGCAGTGCACAGTACACCTTTTCCGCTTGCTTCTATTCATAGCCCTATGTTGAAGATTATAGATTCATGTACCTGTGACCTCAGTCTCTATCCCAAACAATCCATAATACCCACCATGCCCCCCCCCCCGGCAGAAAAGCACTTACCCCCTACTTTCATGGTTGCATTCATATCTCATCACTAACTTCTAAAAACATATAATGAAGCTTTATATTTGGGGTTTTGAATCCAAGATGAGAAGATATTTCTAATATTCATTACCTAATAACTTCCCATCCCTCTTCTTTCTACCCAGACGTTGTGGCAATGTCTTACTAAAACTTTCATTTGGATTGCAAAGAGTCAGAATGTTTCTGTCCATATTAAGGGAGATGGTTTTGTGGTGATCAAAATTTCAGCATTCTAGCAGAATCATTACCCTCATTTTCTACCCAAGATTAGCTGTTTTTTTTTTTCCTCCGATAGCTTGCTATACTGCTGCAGAGCACACAGAAATGGTGTGACCTTTGAGTGACAAGCACTGTGAAGTTTCTGTCATATCCTAACATGGGATGGAAAAGAAATTCCAGAGCTGAAGGGGAGCAGCTGCTGGACACCTCCTGAAATGTAAAATAATCCTGAGCATTTTCAGGATTCTGCTTCTCTGAGAAAAGTGATAATTTGCCCCTAATTAATCACCTCTAATAATTTTCTTGTTATCTTTTCTATGAAAAAATCTTTATCACATTGGAGCAACACATGAGGTGGGTTCATGGGAATAAAATCAATCAATTACAATTGTTTTAAACATCCTCAGGCCTCCTCAAGATTGGTGGCTGCCCCTGTGATTCCAGTGACATCTTGGCTTCAATCTATGAAAAAAAATCACTTTCTAATGTGCTCATCTATTGAAGAAAGTGTGACTGAATTGTGAAGTCTGCTTAACTGCCATCTGTCTTAATGTTTTACTTAGTGCATCTTAAGTGAAAATTTTACTCTACCAAGGAAAGCACAACAGTTCAATCAAGTAAAGAAATTGAAACCACTGTATCTAGAGCCACAGCCCCTCCTCATCTCTCTTTAATCTTACATTTTTGTACCGGGAAATACACTAAAATGCATAAAGCAGCATAGTAGAACTAAGGCACCCGTCACTGGCTATAATAACTATGATATCCCCATCTCTGCCCTCAACACCACCCCACACTGATGACTGTCAAGGGACTCTGAGAAATCACACGCTTTCATCTTTAGGTGCAGTGGGTACACACTTCTGAAAGGTAGTGGTTGTTAAAAGCAGAGCTCTGATGCTGTGATCACAGCTAAAAAAAATCTCCATAATTCCTTTAGATCACTGTGTTCTGCCAGTACAGCATCCCCAATTAACTTCTTTTTGTCACTGCAAATAGTTGGGAAAACAGCCCTTTGTAACATCTTGGTATACATTCTTTACAGCTTTCTTCTTTCCTGGCATACCTCTGTGTGCTCCCCACCCCAACACCACCCTGGCTGCCACCTAGGCATCCTGGCACCTAGAGGACAATGGAATCCAAACTTTGTCTTAAGTGCTGCAACATTTTTTTCAATTCAATAGCATTCCTTATGAGAATTTCCTTCATTCTTTCTTCCTTAGGATAATTTGAGCCGTAAGGGGTGGGTTATGGTGGTTCATTTAATCGTTTCTCCTTCGATGGTCATTGATGGTTCATTTAATCGTTTCTCCTTCGATGGTCATTGTGAAATATTCTACTTCCTTTGGGTGCCTTTTTTTAATTTATTTAATGTAAAGATTCTTGAAATATACATGGTAGCCCTATGCATCATTTACAGTATATCTGATAACAAATTTCACACTGTGAAATCAGTTACTATTTCTACTAATCTCAGAGGGCAGAGTCAGCCGAACAGATGAGTGCACAATCGCAGTTAAGTCATCAGACACCACATTTTAGTGACATGCTGCATGAGCTCAGACTCCAATGGCTTTGCTTATCTCCAAACACTTGGCCTTCTTTCTTATTCTTCATAGGTTCTGTGCAGAAAACTCATAGTTTGTAGTCAGATAGATAGATAGATAGATAAAAGAACAGACAAATAGATAACTAGATGTGTGATAAAGAAGAGAGAAAAAGATAACTAGATAGATATAAAGAAAAAGGTGAGTAGACATCACTATGTATTGGGATTGTTGCCTTTCTGTTGAATTTTAGGATATTTTTGAATTGAAAATAATGTTGGTTCAAGTCAAACACTACCTATATTTTGAATTTTCTTTCTTGGACTTGTTTTTGTATTTGTGGAACAACTTTGTATATAAAAATAGCAGGTAATTCCTACCTTGCTTTCTCTGAATTTCTCTAGGAAGAAAACTAGGGTTATATCTGTAACACCTTTAGTCTTATCTTGTCTGTCTAGAGCAGAGCTGAGATGCTAGGCACCCTGACATAAGTTATGGGATGCCTAAGCAATCCAGAGGAGGTATGACTCCACCTACAAGCAAATGAAACTTTTCAACCTGGACTGATGAGTAACCCTTCTTCCACATTACCTCCAAGAAGCATCAGTGAATTCATGACCGAAAGAGTTATCACTTTTCTTCAGGTGGTGACATTTCAAGTGTTCAGAACATTCAGTGTTGGAGAAAACAGAGCCAAGAAATAGATATTTGATTTAGCACTTTTCAAAAAGCCACCCTCATTTTGTTGAGCAGAATGAAGTGAGTGAGATCCAGTATTTCATGGGTGAGCCTGCTTTTTGATGCAATTTTGCCCACCAAACTAGGAGGACCCTGGTCCAGGATGTGTGTGAAATGTGTTCAATAAGACAAAACAATCCAGTTGTCATCATGTTAGTCCTTTTGTTTTACCACTCAGTGTATATGGCTAGAGATCCTAAAAGATGGCCCAGTTGATAGCCATGCTTCTGGAATTAATTCCAGAAGCATGTGAGTAGCAGAGTCAGGCTTAATCAAAGTTACACAGTATTGAGACTTTTAACAATGAGAAAGTGTTAAACACATGGATCCTAATCAGTATTTTCTAACGTGACTACAGATATAGAAAATGTAATTATAACGATGTTAGAAAGAATGCTCATTTTTATTTTGCTGTAACAGCACACAGCTGGAAATTGCTCATTATTAGCTCGCAAATCCTATAGGAAAATATGGAATTATTTTTTAGTAGTCAGCAAATTTAGAGGGCAATTAGGGGTATTCACATCACTTCCAGAATGTGTGAATCCCACATTTTTTTTCCCAGTTGACAAGAGGGTTCTTTATCAATTTTGCTCACCGAGCATTGATTTCTGGGAATGAAGAATGCTTTTCCTATAATAATGTAGGTAGAAATAGTTATCTATTAATTCAAGTTGTTGGTAAAGATTATTAAAAAAAATTTAAGTTCTAAGTTATGATAATGATGATGATGATGATGATAATAGAATCACCTTATTGTGTTATCAATGAATCCCTAAAATACCTACAAAGGAAATTACACATCTTGCCTTCCTCCTGTGACAATCAGAAGCAGTGCAACTAGCTTCTTGAAAAGATAAATCTCTCTGTATTTTCTGGATACTTCCTGGTAGTACTTAGGGATCTCCCTCACGTCATACCCATTGCTTGCCGTTCTGAGAATATGCCTCTATTGATCCACACATGTTTTAACAGTTCAGATCTTGAAATGATGGGCACTTCACTGCATAGATTCTTAGATTGGTTTGGTCGTCTCTACTTTCTCCCTCACTCTCCCTTCTTCAGCCAACCCAACTGAACGTCCAAACCCATTGATTTTCTCTATAAATGTCACTTTCACCCTTAGACTGAAAGCAACAAAGTCTTAAATATGCAATCTCTTAAAAAGTTTTTATGTCTTCTAAAATTATGAGGCCAGAAAAGATTGTCAAACTTCCTGGACTTGGAGGTATAAGCAGTGTGAGCTACACATGTGGGTACTGAGAATAAAACCTGAGTTCTCTGGAAGAGTGGTATGCATTCTGAACCACTAAGCCATTTCTCTAGCCACTAAATTATCTGTTTGTCTGTCTGTCTGTCTGTCTGTCCATCTATCTATTCATATGTTTCTGTCTGCCTGTCCATCTGTCTATCTGTCTGCCTATCTATCTATCTATCTATCATCTATCTACTACCCAGACATCTTGGCATTGTCACTAAAACCTCCCTTCTGATAAATAGTTCATCAGTTATTTGGAGTTTTCTTATTGACCTCTTTGTTGCAATACTTTTGACCTTTCATCTTCTTTGATAGCACATATTTCCATTTTCTTAGTAATTGTTTATCTAAAAGCACTAACGTGTAATTAAAGCAAACGTGTAAAATTATTTATTCTTGGGTCTGGAGGTTTGGCTCCATGATTAAGAGTTTTTGTTGCTCTTGCAGAGACCCAAATTCAGTACCCAGTATTAAAGCAGCTAAAACCCACCTGTAATCACAGATCCAGGGGACTTAACACCTGACACCTTCGCCTGTGTTCTATGGGCACATACACACACAACTTAAAATAAACCTTTAAAACATAGAAGTGAATATGCTCATATAAAGAATGTGTTAATCAAGTAACCAGAAGTTCTGAACTGAGATCTCTCAGGGGACACAAGGGCAGCATTTAGAGCAGACGTCCAGCACACTGAAGGAGAGGTCAGGAGATATTTAAGGGGGCTTGAGGAAACAAAACCCTGAGCTGTAATAAAGGATGTGGATGGAACACCTGCTTTGCTCCTGGAAGAGGCTTTTGTGGCTGGGAAAGATGGCAGGGTTGTCTTTGAATGGAAGTGTCTGTCACTGATCATATGAGGATGTGGAAAGGGGTAAGGAAAACACAAAAGCTGTACTTTTCCTTGGGGTATGGCCAGTTCTATGTTAGGGTAGACATACTTTACTCAAAAAGTTAGATGGTAGTTTAGGATTTGATGACCAATTTCTATCACAAATATTCATCTTTGCAGTTTACATGAACTCTGCCTAAGGCAGTACATCCATCAATAAAGAGAATGACTGTTTTAATGAGCTTTATTTATGCAAACATACAATAAGCCCAATTTGGCCTTGTGTCACACTATTCTTAATGCTTCCCCCCTCACTATAATCAAACTTCACCTTAATGTTTACTGTCTCAGTCTAAATTCTGTCCATCGTGTCAGCTCAATAACTTTAATTTCCTTTTTATCTCCTGTTCTAGCTCTGTGTATAGCTGGCCTACCCCCTTTATATACATTTCCAGTAACTCAGGGTAACATTCTTTGACTATGGGAGGTGAACCCATCATTTTTCTCACGTCTCATGACTTTTTTTTTAACCCAAGTCAGTTAATTGGAGAGTATTTGTTGTGATAACAAACTTTGTGTGTGCTTGCTTTTATCCTTTCTAGCACCTCCATTATAGTCAGGTGTTGAATTCTCACCTATGCAATAATTGTTCAATATGTGAATATTGTGTTAATTACTAATATTTAGAATTTTAGTTTCTTCACCCATCTTTTTTTCTACACACATTTAAAGGCATAATTTTGGGGTAATACTCTCTTGTCTCCCATTCCATCTTGCCTTTTTACTCCTATTTAGTTAATGATCTTGTGACAACTCCACTAATTTAGCAAAAGATTTGTGAATGCATTCAGTTGGACCCTGAAAAGCATTTAGCAATGTTTGGTGTACATATTCTTTGCCTTCCAGAATTTTAACATTATCCTTGACCTCTGAAATTTAAAAACAATCAATTTTAATCTATATATGTAGAGAAGCCTTCCTTTTAGTATACAGATTGTTTAAGCAAAAATAAAGCTTTTATGACTTTGGCAAGGAATGTAGAGTTCACTCCAAAGGCTCCTTATTATACTCAGGTAGGATGAGGTCTCCGCATGCATCCTATCAAGCAAATTGTCACAGTGAATGAACTGGCCTGTTTACTTGGATGGCAGCCATTCTGTCTCTGTAGCATGAGAGGGGTTTGAGAGAGGAGGCATGTTCTGCAAAGCCTGAGAAAAATCCAAGCTTTGTAAACTATGGTTTAGGTCCTCACCTCTTGTCATTGTCGGGAGGATGATAGGATCCTGATGTGGAGGTTAGCACTAAACCATTGTAATCAAGCTCTGTCAAGGTTGAAAGGTGTTTGTGATCCATAAAAACTATGTCCTGAAGTCCTAACTGCTACAATGGCCTCACCTTTTACCTGCCGTCCCCTGCAATCATAGAAAATTCACCCTGGAAGGCACAGGGGATAAATGGATAAGTTGTTATGACAAGAGCATTGCTGCTTGGAAAGAGGAGAGCAGGAAGAGGGGGACTATGTGGTCTGTTCTGCCAGCTCAAAGAAACCCTGCTGAAAACCTTGCTAAGCTACACATCCATTCCAAACACAGGAGAGTGTCATGCCAAGGCCTCCCTGACCGATTGACCCAGTACTGAACTTACTGAGCACTTCTCTGCCTTCAGGGATACCTTCTACTTTCACTCATATAATATCGCAGTGCTATGGATTCTTCTTCCTGTTCACCCCTGCACCCTTTAAGTCAGAAGTGCTCCTAACAAAAGCCTACATAAAGAAGTGTGGATGGCAGTAAGCCTTGAATGCACATCTAAAGGACAGCTTGCATGCCAGTACTCAGATCGCAAGCTTCCATTTTTACCTGACTTCAGCATCAGCATAAACAGCAGTGGAGAGAAAGGAATAGAGAGGTTCTGCCCAGAGATCTGCAGAGTGAGTATGTTTGAGTCCAGGACACTGTACTCAAAATCAGACCTAATTCCCAGAGACTCATTCTACTTTTCTGCAGAAAATTTCTACAAGTCTGTGTGCCACATCACTGGGCTGCTTCCATCAGCTCCAGGGGGATTTGCATCCTTTAAACCTACTTCACCTGCTTCCCCTACATACTTGCTGGTGTGAGTACACACACACACACACACACACACACACACACACACACACACACACACTTTGTCACCACTGTGGATTTTAAATATCTGTATACCTGCTTTAACAATACGAATACATTCCAAGATTGCCAGGGGATGCTGGGAACCTCTGGGAATTCTGGACCTTGTAACTTATATCCTGTATATATATATATTTTTTTTCTACAGGAATACTCATGAAAAAGCTTAACACATTAACTGGGCATGACATGCATTCAACACTAATAACTTATAGCCAAGCATATCAAAGATAGCAATGCACTATAATAAAACAATGTGAGAATATTCTCTTTCTCTCCTCCTCCTCCTCCTCTTCTTCTCTTCCTTCTTCTTCTCCTTCCTCTCCTCTCTCCCCCTCTCTCTTTCTCTCTTTATGTGTGTGTGCACAAGTGTGTGTGTGTGTGTGTGTGTGTGTGCGCACACACGAATGAGTGTGTGTGTGTGGCATTACAATCTATGTTCTCCTGTCATGTAGATATGTTGTGAGTGGATTTCATACTATGTGGTGAATAAAGGGAGGAGAAGTGTACAGATACCATAATGCAGTCAAGTAAGGCTACTTCCTTGGGTTTAACCATTACACTTCAAAGCTGTTCTATTAGCCAAGATGACTTCTAAGTGAGTCCTAGACAGGTAGTTTCATACAGGAAAAGAGATGTTTTACACTCTGACTGGGAAAGAAATGTGACAATGTGAGATACTATCATGCTCCCCTGAGTGGCACACAGTCTCAAACTCATGAATTATTTCTAGAAAATCGTAAAATATTTTCAAGCTACTGCTCACTATATCTGAACCCTTAAAGAGGGAAAGTGTGGATAAGAGGGGATGGGATGGTTGTAACTAAGATTTCAAGGCCAGGAGCAATTTTCTTGTTGGGCATCACCTTAAAAAGTTTCCTGGAGTACTTCAGAGATTTTTAACACAGTAGACATGTCCTTGTAACCACACTGCTACTATTTCAGTAGACTTACCCAAGGAGGTTTGTTGAAAATCTTGTCTCCTACATCTCAGAGAAGACCACCAAATCACAGTTTCTAGGTCTGAGGACCATGTCTGTGGGCATTTCCACAATTTTCTATGGCATATTCCTTCTCAACCTGAAAGCTGAGCACCTCTGATTTATTGTGGTGATCTTTGGCACCATAGAATGAAAGAAAACTGTAGCATTTCTCTTGCCAAAGTATTACCTACCCACTACTTGTGATATTTAAGCTGGCATAGAGTAATGTTTTAAAAGAATAATAGATTTATGTTTGGATGCTTTAGACAAAATGAAAGGTGACTGCAAAGGAATGATGTCGCTGGGTTTCCAGTCCAGGATGAGACTGGAGAAAATCTAAGCGAATATTTGGAGAGAAGTCCTAAACAAACATCAATAAAGGACATTGGGATACTTGAAGGCATCCTATGGTTGTTTCAAATCCCTGTTCATCACATAGTTCTTCACCATATTCTCTCCTGAGCCACATCACTGAAGGTGTTTGTGCCTTGGAGGACACAATTGACATTTCGTTGTGCATGGCTTTCAACGGGTCACAGCAGCTTGCTGGTAGTGTGCTGGTGTAGTTGATTGACTATGCAGCTTACTGGTCATGTCTTTTCATGGATTGCTCTTTTTTTTTTTAATTCTTAATTTAAATTTCAAATGCTGTCCCTAAAGTTCCTGAAATGATGCTTTAATTGCCTTCAGAGTCTTTCATCTCCTCCTCATGGATATTCCTCTGGCACAAAATTTTATCTTGGCAATGCCATATTTCAATCTGCCTTTGCTGACATGAATATAATGTCTATCCACCTCTAGTACAAGTGAAAGAAGAACCATGCATGATTTCCTTATGTACTGGCTGGGGTCAAACTTCCCAAGCTGGCATTTGTTGGTCAAATGAACCTAAGATACTGAGGAACAGCATCGAACCGCAGTGGCACAATGATGGCAGGAGACACTCAATGTTCCCTACTCTCCTGACCTCAAGCTGCCACTAAACAACTGAATGCCTCTGCTCAGGGCATGAAACATGATATAGTCCACCCTGCTCCAGAGGTCACAGTGTTCAGAACAACATTGTTCTAGTGATTTTCTTTTTCTTTTTCTTTTTCTTTTCTTTTCTTTTCTTTTCTTTTCTTTTCTTTTCTTTTCTTTTCTTTTCTTTTCTTTTTTTCCTTCCCGGGACAGAGTTTCTCTGTGTAGCCCTGGCTGTCCTGAAACTCACTCTGTAGACCAGGCTGGCCTCGAACTCAAAAATCTGCCTGCTGCTGCCTTTCAAGTACTGGGATTAAAGGCTTGTGCCACCACTGCTCAGCTCTAGTGATTTTCTGAGGATGATGTGTAAACACCCGCCCCTACTACTCCAGTGCTGGCCTACTTCACCTTGACCACCTCCTAGGAAGTTTCTAGAAGTATTAAGCTACAGTTAAATTTCTCTCAGCAGCAGATCTTATGTCCAATCCCTTCTTTTCTTGTCTTTCTTGCTCATTCCTTTATTGATGTTCCTTGGCAACACCTCTCAAATTAGTAACATCTTTCTTAAAGGATCAGTTTTAGGAGAATTTAGGTCTGAAGCATGTTCCTGGCCACATCTACCCCATTGTGACATAATGTCTTGCCTCTGGTTTGTTTTTTTGTTTTTTGTTTTTTGTTTTTTGTTTTTGTTTTTGTTGTTGTTGTTGTTGTTGTTTTTGAAAGTACAAATTTGATGGTGAGCTCCTAGCTCAAAGGAAAGGGAAGAATATCTTTGTCAATGAAGGATGGCAGGATGTGTGGCAGATGGGATAGTTCACTTTACACATAGCCATTGTTCTGTTGTGAGCTGATAAATTGAATGACAGCTAGGCCTATTACCTGCCAATAATTCAAGAGTGCCCTTCTTCTGGTTGGCCCAAAAATCCAGCTGTTTTAGGTTACCAAGTTATACCATGGATCCAAATATCAAATATCAAATATCAGCTGGGGAGACATTGACATAACAGTCTTGGAAGGGGCTTGAGATTTAGCAAATTCCTGGGCAATGCCAATGTTACTGATCTAAAGGCCACACCATGACTATTCCTGTGACCAGGCTTTCTCTATACCCTCCTGCTAGCATTTAACCCTGACTCAGAATTAATTGATGTGTCTTTAAAAGTCAAGCCTATTGATTTTCATTAGTTAATATATTTAAATGGCTTAAGAGCCAACAGATATAATGAAATGGATGGATTCCTTCTTAACATGATGAAAGCATTGACCTTAACCCCAAAGCCAGCATCATGCCCTATCAGAAACTATCCATGAAAGAAATACATGGGAGATATTTATATTAACTCACCAGTTCTACAAGGGTTCTCTTTATTACTGTGTATAAAGAAAGCCCCAGAGAACATGCTGGAAAGAAAATATTTATATAGGCATCATGGCTGCATATGTACTAAAAATTCTGTACATTGCAGGTATAAAAAATGCATAATTGAAAAAAAAAGTTCCAAAGATGGCAAAACAAAAACTAAATTGGATTTTTCAAACTTTCAAGGTTTATAAATAAATACTTGTATAATATTCTAAAGAAAGTCTCAATGAGGTCTGGCTGGCTGGCTCAGTGAGTGGTGTCCTAGTAAGATATCTGGAAACTGTAAGGTAGAAAGAATCTAGTTCTACAAGATATCTTCTAGCCTCTGATACCCTTACAGATACATGCCAATATATAATTTAAAATTTTTACAAAGATCATCATAACCAGTGACATGAATACTTATTTTGAATAGCTAGACTCAAACTCATAAATGTCCTTTTTCTTTACCTAAATGAATTCATGTAAATAATAGAAAAGCAACATGAGGTTTTAAAACATGTTGCTAGTTTGTGTTTAGAAAACTAAGTGGAGAGAGAGGTTTTCTGCAATCCTATGTCCCTAAACAAGCAGGCCTCCCATTGTAACAACACCCACCCTCAAAGGACATTCCTGAAGGCCAGTTGGCATAGTGGGACCTCTTCTCTGCCTTACTTAGCATCGAGGTTCAGCCTTCATGTTGCATAGTCAGTGAGTCTGGGAGAATGCCTCATGGCATGTTGTTATGTACCTGCCTTAGAGTAATGTCTTTGTCCTAGCAATCCTCTGTCTTTTCATTCCCTCCTTGGCTCATTGTCTGAGGAGTCACGGAGCTTTCTACAGGCTTTCTTGTTTTGCCTTTTTCAGAATGTGATCACTGGAGCTATACTGTGCTGTCTGTTCAGACTGACTTCTCTCACTTAGCAACAATGGCCTGACATGGCTTAATGGCTCCTTTCTCTTGTAACCAACATGAATCTTCAAATGAAAGATGCAACATCCATTCATGTATCCTGTGAGCTAAATAAGAAAAGGCTAATGTCAGCTCACCATAAAACTATTAGTAATTAAACATTAAGTCACTGATACTGAAATATATTTGAAACCCATAATAATTGAAGTAGCATGGTGTGAGATCATGAATACAGTAGATACTGTAGTAATCTCTAGGACATGTAAATATCAGTTATTAAAACCTTGACATTTAATACTTGATAATGAGGTGGAATTTGAAGCCTGTGATCACGTGTTAAAAGTTTTACTTTGGTTACATCTTTGGATTCATCTATACAGTTATTTATGGAAAAGCCACTAAATGCCAGCCAGCAAGGTAGGGATTCACATTAATGTTGGTTTATTTGTTTAA
The DNA here is from genome assembly GCA_902729485.2 of Mus minutoides. Taxonomy (NCBI): domain Eukaryota; kingdom Metazoa; phylum Chordata; class Mammalia; order Rodentia; family Muridae; genus Mus; species Mus minutoides. The sequence continues at coordinate 2,994,313 of LR749555.1, forward strand.
TCTTCCCAAAAATCGACAAGGGAGGCAAAATTAATGCCTCTAATTTAAATCTATTTAAAAAAAAAAAAAAAAAGCCCAAAGAGATGGGATATCGTCCTTTTATAGCACAGCAATGGCTCAGCTAGAATTAAAATTCTGGCTTCTACCATACCTAGAGTACTTTTTCTATGTCAAGTATCCAATTTCCTTAAGGAGTATTTTGGCCATGTGTTTTTTTTTTTTTATATTCATGATCTTTAGTTCATCGGTGCCCTTCATTTCTGGGGGAGACCCCAAAAGTTTCTATTAGCAACTTAGTACACAAAGTTGATTTTAATAAATATATTTTAAATATGTTGTAACTTGCACCATTGTGAAGAGTTATTTATCTGAGGATTACCGAGGTGATGGCTGTGGGAAATGGAGCCCTGCCTCCTGAGCAAGTGAGACTTGGCCAAGGAGATAATGTGGCTGGTTCTGAGCAAGGTCAAGGAAAGGGCAACACAAGCTCTGATCCTCCTCCTTTTACCAACTTAGGTTGAGAAAATACAACTGTGCTGATAGCTCCTGGATGGATTGGACTGCCAACTGCTTTCAAAAACTCCAAGCAGTGGCTCATGCTCACTGATTGATCATCAGAATCCAGAAAGGGGACATGATGCTTCAATGCCTTGGCCTTCGGGGCCTTTGCTCTGTCTCCATGAGCATTCTCTCTCTCTCTCTCTCTCTCTCTCTCTCTCTCTCTCTCTCTCTCTCTCTCTCTCCATTCCTTCTCTCTCTCCATTCCTTCTCTCTCCAGATAGATAGATAGATAGATAGATAGATAGATAGATAGATAGATAGAGATATTCAGTAGATATAGATAGATATAGATAATAGATACTCATTTATATCCCATATGCTGTCCTCCTTCTTGTTTCCTCCCTCATAGAATCCCCCTCACCCCTCCCCTTCTCCTCTGAGACAGTAAGAACCCCCCACCCGGGTTCTTACCCCCCACACTGACACATCAATTTTTTTTTTCAGGATTAGGCACATGCTTTCCTACTGAGGCAAGACAGGGCAGCCCTGTTGGGGAACAGATTCCATCATCAGACTACAGCTTTAGAGACAGTTCCCACTCCAGTTGTCAGGGGACCCACATGAAGACTGCACATCTTCTGCATAGGCCAGGGGCCTCGCTCAAGCCTGTGTATGTTCTTTGGTTGGTGGTTCTGTCTCTGAGAGGTCCCAGGGGTCCAGGTGAGTTGACACTGTTGGTCTTCCTGTGGAGTTCCTACCCCAGTTAGGGCCTCCATCCTTCCCCGGCTGCCATACTATTGCTTGCAGTGATGCTGGCTCAGCCACAACCTGCATAGATCAAAACTCCTCATTTAGGAACCCCCATCCTTAGAAAACAAGGAGGATAGTACACCCATTGAAGAAATCCATGACTTGCTAGTGATTTATACCTTTTATTTTTTCCTCTTTAGCCAGGATACAGCCCTTGTTTCATTAGGTTTATTATGTTTTTAATTACCTTTGGGACCTATTTGATGCCTAATTATCTGTATGACAGGAAATTAAACTAAGCTTCTCTTTCTCTGCAGGCACTGGTAACCCCAGCCCACCCTCTCCACTTTCCCTCCTTTCCTTTTGTTCCTTTGTATTTTACTCAGAACGACAACATGAGTTGCAGTCTAAACCAACATGAACTTGATGAAGCACATTTAGGCAGGGAGTTATGGATCATTCAGTGAACACCGACAGGTTTTAGATCTCTGTCAGTTGATTGCTAATTGTTAATGAATTCATTGTAGCGCTTTTTCCCCATTGTAGGAATGTATGAGGGTTTTCGAGTCTGACTTCACAGGTTAAATTCTGCATTGCTACTTAGCTGTAAAGCTTTGCCCCATTTCTTCCCATCCCAATGTTTTAAAGTGTGCTTACCTCTCCAATGGGAGTAATAATAACACCACACACAGTGGCTTAAATGTGACAACAAAAGTGAATATTTGAAGTCCTTCTATACCAGGTCTGTAGTAACTGCTCAATAAATCATCACTTCTCTTGTTAGGAGAGTCAATACTTGGAGATATTTAGTGACGCTTTCATATCAGGTATCTTTTTGTCTCTCCAGGTCAGATAAACAGCAAAAGCCGGTATATGTTTCTGCAAGCCACTGAAAAATGTAGCGGCAGCACAAGGCAGGGAGACCTCCGCATATAGGCTACTCTACTACAGGATCTGGTTATGTTTGTTCTGCAGATGCCCCAGGTCGCTCAGGAACTGTGAATGCCATCCATTTGCTCATAGAAGATGCTCTGTCTGTCCTGCTTGGCTCTGCTTGTCTGTCTTGCTTTAACTCTGGTAATGTGTATAAGTAGGCTGTGGCTCCACCCAGAATTTTATAAAAAGCAAGAGAATTAAGTCGCAGGCTGTGCGTGTTAGCACAGGCCTTTAATCCTAGCACCTCAAAGGCAGAGGTAGGCTGATCTCTGTGAGTCCGGGGCCAGCCAGGTCTACAAAGTGAGTTCCAGGACAGCCAGTGCTGTTACACAAAAAGCCTGGAGAGAGAGGGGCCGGGGGACAAAAACCCCTAGTCCCCCCTCCCAAAGTTTTGTTTCTGTTTCCATCTTAAGGCAGAAAACATTCCTTGTTTACAGCTTTTGTCTCCATCATCTTCATTATTGAGCATCTTAGGAAGAAAATACTCTGAAAAGCAGAGGACTGATGAAAATCTACAAAGTAGACATCTAGTCTTAGGTTCAATCGTCAAAGCTTTCCCTTCATGTCAAGTTTTTTCAAATGAATGTGGGTTTTAACCACTAAGAAGTAAATGTTAAATTGGGGTACTCTGATCTCTGTGGTTCCATAGGAAACCCTTGTGCCTCCCAGAGCTAGATCTACGAATCTGAGTGACAGATTTGCAAGGAGGTAATCTGGCAGCAGCAAGAGAGATCCAATCACACACAAACCAAGCCAGGCCGTGATGATAATTGCAGTGTGGCAGGCGCTGGTATCCGAGGAGTAATTACTCTGACATTCTTTATCACTGTGTGCTAGATGTGATATGAAGCAATTATCTAGCCGCTTGTTTGGAATATTGATGCTTGGGCTGTCTTCACGTTACTTTCATCTCATGCTGTGACCCTGCAGGACTTAATTCTGACACCTTGAGTTTCTCACGCAGATTGATAAGGAGTTCTGGCTTAATCTGTCCTTTCTTAGTATGAGACTCTCATGTTTACCCTTGTGTTACCAGGGAGAAGTAGTGGAAACAGGAGATACTGCCATTTTCTTCTTCCGCTTGCAAAATTTGATTTGTTTATTGAATTCTCTAGTGCCAAGTCCCCTACTGCAAATATTGGTACAGTGGCATTTACAGCTAATTGTAAACTCTCCTCATAGCAGAGGCAGCCATTATTGTTTTTCCCTATAATTACTGACAATAGTCCCAGTGTTCCTGAAGCACTTCTCCTAGTCCCATTTTAATAGTATCCACGGAATGTGGAATAAGATTTATTAAGAGCACATGCATCAGATCCATGCTCATTTTGCTGGAGTAATGCCTGCAAGCAAGAAATCTTATCCCCAATAGGTGGTCTATATTTTTAACTTGAAATTGGCATTGTGTCAGTATTTTGTATTCATCTAAATGGTGGGTTTTCAGGTCTTTTATGTACGTGTGTGTGTGTGTGAGAGAGAGAGAGAGAGAGAGAGAAAGAGAGAGAGAGGGAGAGAAAGAGAGAGAGAGAGAGAGAGAGAGAGAGAGAAAGAGAGAGAGAGAGAGAGATCAGACTTTTAGTTGGAACATGGGTCAGCCTGCCTACTTTTAAATGTTTCCTATCAATTTATTTCTATTGCACAGAATAGGAAGCATTTGGCATCTTTCAGAAAGGCTCTATGTATGTATGCATGCATGTATGTATGTATGTATGCATGTATTAATTAATGTAATTTATGGCTAGTCCTCCATGAGGTACCAGATGATTCAGCCTTCAGAAGCATCAATGAGAAAACCACTCCATAGCTGAGGCATTGTGCTGATATAAGGCAGACATTTATTTATGGGCCCTTCTATGGTCTGTGCTTCTATCCCAGCAAAGATACCTTAATGTCAAGTGCTTATGTGCTTGCACCTGGCCTGCCAGTATCCCTACTTGAAGTGAAACAACACCAGCCTCATGGATTCCTCTCCATGAATTTTTCTTCTATCAATGGGAAATGAGGAGAGTCATAGGTTTCCCCTGAAGCTGATCGCAGGAAGGAAAGCCTTTCAAATGGATAGCCTTCCTAAAATGTACGCCATTTCAGAATTCCTTCTCATTCCTGCTTCTCTGACTCTGTCTGCCTGTGGGTGTAAAAGTCTGGGTCATTGGATTTCTGAGTCTCTTATTATCTCTGTGAAAGGAATAAATAGCTTATTGTGTTTTTCACTTCCCTTGTCCTATAACCAGTTCCTAATTTATATACTACCCATGCCACATAAGGATACATTCCTCTATGTTTAGTAAACTCATTTATATGAATATGCTCTTTATAAATTTTTGCATATATATATATATATATATATATATATATATATATATATATGTGTGTGTGTGTGTGTGTGTGTGTGTGTGTGTGTGTGTGTGTGAGTGTGTGTGTGTGTGTGTGTGTGTGTGTGTGTAAGTAAGTAAGTACCTATGATCCTGGCACTTAGTGTATAGAAGTAGGGGGATGCTACAAGTTCCTGGACAGCTGGGAACATCCAGAAGAACCCTTTATCAAAAGAGTATTAATAAACAAATGAAATTTCTCATATGTCTTTGGTGTCCTCTCTATAAGACTTGGGGATATGAATATCACACAGAAGTAGATCTTTTTCCAAGGTATCTTTTATAGAGTCTAAACTTCTAGGATTGGTGAATTGAATCAGTCATGTAAAACATATTAATTTTCACTTTTGAGATCATAAGACTCTCTTCTTATCTATACCTTACAAAGACGGCATAATGTATTTTCTTCTAAATCTGAAGTTTCTCCTTCCTATCCAGTTTCAGTTCATCCAGAGGCTGCCTCAGCACATGACATTAGCCACTAGTAGCTTTAGTTTCCTCTGCATAAAGAATAATGACACTAAAATGGCCTTATTTCCATTTTGTTATGGTCATCTCTGTTGATCTCTTAGTGTTTTGTTGTAGTTAAACATCACTCAGTTTCTTAAGTGTTGACTTATTAGTCATATGCCTGATTTCCAACCTTCTATTCTCTACATTTCTTAGTTTGTAGTTTGTATTTTCTCCTTGTCCTTTCTTAACAGAACACAAAGAAGTTCTTAAATCTGTTTGGCCAGATTATTAATTTTTTGGTAATTTTCATGATCTAAGTTCTCATGTTCATTTATTACATTACCTAATACCTGGGTTGTTTTTTTATCTATGGCCCTTAGTTTATTGACTCTTTTATCTACATTATTTTCCTGAGTAACTGGGTTATGGGTCTGTACCACCAACCCTCGTCTCCTGTGTAATTTAAGAATGTGTTATGAACTTTACTCTTTATTGAATTTAAATATTTTATCACTCCTCAGGGATTTTCTTCCATATTTCAAATGTTCTTTGTTGTCTTTTCTTTCTTTTTTTAAAATTTTATTTATTTATTTACTTACTTCCCAAATGTACCCCCTCCCAGTTCTCCCTCTGAGTTACTCCCCCCAAACCCCTTCCTCTTCTTCCTCTTCGCCACTTCCTGCCCCCTGGTGTTGTCACCTCACCCTGGTGCATCAAGCTTCTGTAGGACTAGGGACATCCTCTCCCATTGCGGTCAGACAAGCCTCTGCTACATATATACTGGGAGGGGACACAGATCAGCCTGTGAATGCTCTTTTGTTGGTGGCTCGGTCTCTGGGAGCTCCAGGAGTCCAGGTTAGATGGTATAGCTGCTCTTTCTTAGGGTTGCCATCTCCTTAAAGGCCTTCAATCCTTCTGCTAACTCTTCCCCAGGGATCCCTGACCTCCATCCAATGTTTGTCAGTGAGTATCTGTCTCAATCAGGTGCTGGCTAGAGCTTTCAGAGGGCTGCTGTGCTAGTTTCCTGTCTGCAATCACAACCTGTCATCATTAATAGGTTGAGGGATTTGTGCCTGCTCATGGGTGGGTCTCAAAAGTTGGCCTTTCATTCCATCTCTGTTCCATCTTTATCCCTACATTTCTCTTAGATGGGACTAATTTTTGGTCAGAAGTTTTATAGGTGGGTTGGTGTCTCTCTCCCTCAAAAAAGGATCCTGTCTAGCTACTGGGAATGGTCTCTTCATTTCCATATTCTCTGCTGTTGGTCATTTCTGCTAAAATCACCTGCATTGACTCCTGGGAGTCTCCTTTATCCTGGGTCTCTGGCACTTAATAAGGGGAATTACTCTTCCATTGCTGGTGAGGTTGCAAACTTGTAAAGCCTCTCTGGAAATCAATCTGGCAGTTTCTCAGAAAATTGAAAATAGTTCTACCTGAAGATCCAGCTATGCTGCTCATGGACATATACCCAAAAGATGCTCCACCATACCCCAAGGACATGTGCTCCACTGTGTTCATAGCAGCTTTGTCTGTAATAGCAGATAGTGGATGCAATCCAGATGTCCCTCAACCAAAGAATGGATACAGAAAACATGGTTCATTTACACAATGGAATTCTATTCAGCTATTAAAAACAAGGACATCATGAATGTTGCCGTCAGATGGATGGAACTAGAAAATATCTGAGTGAGGATTTCTTTCTTTACTGAGAGGTGAATATATACTTCTATGGCCTACTAATTTTGGCATCTAATGGCCTGATAGAAAGGCAAAGGAAATTTTCAAGGAATAACCGTGGTGATCATGAAGTTAGTTGGAAGCTACACTGTGCTGCTCTTCTGCCTTTCCCTTTGGATTTCACTCCAGCTCCTTACTCATGCACCCACCAGGATATGCACATGGCAAGTTACAATAATTTTCAGTCTCCTCTGGACTGAATGGCTTTTAAATATTAGAAATCTATGATTTCTCCTTTCTCATGCTTTCTAAATGATTTTTGAGAAAGCATGCAGAAGCCTACTTCCGTTTGTCACCTTGTTACCTGGTCAGGATCTTTTCTCTTTAGAGACAGGAATTCCTTGGCTGGCCTGGACCCTCCCACTGTATAACAGGCTGGCCTCAAATGATCCATCTGTGTCTGCATCCACAGTGCTGGAATCAGAGGCAGGCACCAGCACTTGTCAGGATTTAAAACAAAATATCTCTCTCATTTTCATTCCTCATAGTCTCCTTTTCCACTTGTGTTGAGCTGTCCTTGCAAACCATGGGTACATCATGACAATTTAAAATGATCAGAGGAGAAACGAAGCACTGTTGCTGTGCAGTGCACAGAATCCTACAACAGAAGTAGATTTCTTCTCTCTGGGAAACTCTCTTCTATACACTTTATTCTAGAGAGATTGTCAGATAGAGCGTTTGAAAATTCAAAATTATTTTACTTGATTATTCATGTATAAAATGTGCCCAGTCACAAAAAGACAAGTACTCTGTAATGCTACTCAAATGAAGTATCTAGAGTAATCAAACTCATAGGAACATAAAATATAAGAGAGAATAGAAAGAAGGAAGATATCAAAATCAATTTAAAGCAAATATTGAAGTTTTGTTTTGAAAGGTGAAATACATGGAAGATACATCATGTAACACATGATGAATGAGTTTTAATACTGAACATTTTAAATACTGAACCATGCACTAAAAATGGTGGATATATTAATTTAATTTATGATTGGGTATTTGTCACGCTTAAAAAAAATGGATCTGGCAGTTGTGGAAATAAATTTAAGAAGCCCTTTTCCAAAACAATTTATAGTGATGGAATAAACTTCTAGTAATTTGGTAATGAATCAAGAGCAAGCCCCTCCCAAGAGCCTCCCCATGAATCTCTAGGCCAGTAGCAGTCTCTACATGGTCCCAGGTTCCTGGCGATTGATAGGTACTCCTCATTTGTAACTTTCCAAGCTTCAGTTGCCTGGTTCCAGTACATCCAGTACCTTTACTACATGTGCTCCCCCACTTCTCTCAGAATTCACATTCCTTGCTGGCAGTGTAGAACCTTCTGCCCTGCCATCCCGAGCTCCGGGGCAGCCTGGCTACATGCCCATTCTGAGGGATACTCATCAATCATTTGGCATGAAACCTCTCCCTCTTAGAACTATGAGAACAGATTTCCATACCACTTCCTTATCTAGTGGGATAAACCTCTCTTAACAAAGGGCCCACAATCTGTCTTTATGTCACTATAGCATTTAGGTCTGAACTCACATCAGAGTCCACTAGCCATTGTCACAGCACCTGGAATGCTAATGTCTCTCTGTGGAATTAATAACTCTTCCAGTATATTGTTTACCCCAAAAGACACCTTGTCTCAGTGTTTACCTTGCACTACATATCCCAAGCATTCAATTATGGATTCAACACGATTTTCTTCCCTAAAACATGTAAATCGAAAGTAACATAGGAAGAAATAACACTATGATGTAAATTGATAATCTGTGGACAGTGAGATTTTTCTGTGGCATGTGTGCAAGCATTCTATAAACTAACTTGGCACTCTACTTGAGGCAGGTGCTGTATGTAACTCATGCTGGAAAAATCAAGCTCTTCTGGCTCAATGTTCTACCATAACAACAACATACACCCTTTAGATTTCAGAAATCCTTTTCTCTAAGCTGTCCATATGCATTACATTGCTCAGTCCTCCCAACAAACCATCGGATAGGCAGAAATTTAGTTTTCTAGTTTCATGATGAGAAAAAATTAAACTCAGAGGTCATTTGTAGAAGCTGGGAGTCCATATTACATATTGCATATTACACATACTCAGATTCTCCTAAAGTTAATCCCAATGTTTTTTTTTTCTTGCCAATTCTAATGCAATCTGAATGAAAGAAAATGAGAATGACTTGTCTTAATGATTTAGATTTGTATCTCCTCATGTTGACTTGGAGCTCTACTTTACAGGGAGTGAGCTGTTGATGCCATGTCACCTCAGGAATATGAGTGAGCAAAGAATTTCATGGAGAGTTCTGCTAAGTGTGCCTTCTCTCCATGCAGCCTGTGGTGGCCCGCTCCGTGGCCAAGAAACAACTAGGTAACAGTAGGTGATTAGATCATTCCAGACGTTAGCTGGTTAAAGTCAAGCACTTGGCAGCCTCCTCGAGAATTTAGCTCAGGGATCCGTGATCATTCCTTAGTCCCATATTGACTCATTGATTAAAGTGTCCTGGGCTTGGTCAATGTTTTCCATAGCAAGTCATTTATAACACATTTTATTTGAGAAGTTTAGAACTCTCTAAGAGCTAATTTAAATTATAAGTGCCCTTGAAAGCCATGACAGGAAATGACTCTCATAGCCTTTTAGCCTCTTGTAGTGATTTGCAATACAATTTTAGAAAAGGGCTTTTGAGTGACTTGGTTCATTCTATGTACATTTCATATCCAAAAGAACCCATAAATTGCATAAGAGAAATTATGATGCCAAAGAATTCCTGCTTATTAAAAATGTGGCAAATACACAAACTTTCCATGGTCAAATACTCCAAAGTTCCTTGAGAATCCTAATATTGGCTTGAAGTCCACAGGCTCGTGTGTGTCTTCGTAGTAGCAGTGCAAATATTACCACAGAGATAGGATGCTAAATGTGACCCCACTCTGTCTATGTGTGTGTGTGTGTGTATGCGTGTGTGTCCATGTGTGTGGAAAATCATTACGTGCTCAACTCATTGGAGGACTCCCTAAAAAAGCTTTCAAACAGTAAATGAATGACCCCTTGAAGAACTCTTAAAAACCTTCTTCTGTTAGTTTTGAAAATTATTTATTTGGGAGTTTTGTTTCTTTTACCTTAAAAATATACTTTTGAAGATAGCTTCAGACAAGTGCTAATCCTATCCTGATTTAATGCAGAAAATTCAGAGGTTTGACACTACCTTAACTTTAAGAAAAGGAGCTTCAATAAGATAACACAAAGAACTCCAAAAATATGTCTTACAATTGAGCTCATATTTGAATAGTATGGTATCTTAGAAATAGTTTGGGTACCTTTTCCTGTAGAGCAGAGCATAGGTCTTGGCAGTTATGGCTGGATTTAGTGAGGGTGAAAGTATATAAGGGTGATATTTAAAAACAAGAAAACTGGAAAAGATCTGATGTGGAATTATTTTGGATTTAGTACAGTGGGGTCATAAGAGGTGTAAACAGACTATAGTAGGGAGAATCTAATAATAGTGCCATATTCTTAGGTCAGATGATGGCAAAGAGGATGTCACCGAGAAGATCAAATACCTCCTAAAATGTCCCATGCGGTGCTGTATAGTGGGAACATTAAAGAATCTGCAAAAATGCTACATAACAATAAAAAGTATTGCAAAAGTATCAGCAATCCCAGAATATAAACCTCTTGTCTCTCTCTTCTCCATTCTTTTCAGCCCATAGGGCCTCAAAACAAGAGGTCAGCAAAACAAGAGGTCAGGGGTAAAGGATGAGAAAGATGTCCCAGCTTCCAGTGTGAAGCGGAAAACATGTGGCTTCAGCACAGTATTGATGTTTGGATTGTTGTGTAGACACCAGCATTCTAAATGCAACATGACCCCACTGACCCTGAAGACTACGTTTCTTTCAAGTGTTTTATTTTCTAAGCGTGTCCATCGAAGCTGGAGATGTGCTCAAATTTCTTTAAGAGTTGGGGGAGGGGAAATCTCCTTTTCTTGTATTTTCTAGAGGATGAGGATAGGAGACAAAGCCTGAGTTGCTTCATGTTTGATCACTTGTCCCATGTCTGCTCATTGTAGAGGTAACTATTTTAGAAGCCTGCCTGATATCATCCTGTCAAAACCCCAGCCTACAGTTCTAATTCTACTTCCCGGGGCTAGGCATGCCTCAGAGCATACTAGTAAGATTTGGATGACGAGTTCCCAGGACTGCAAACAGATACCACATTCTTGAAAGTGGAATAGGCAGAGCTCCAAATAGGGAAACAGCTCAGTCTGGTTGTCCTTCCTATCCTTCACATAGTCTTTTTCCTGATGACAAGAAAGCAGATTTGAAGTCAATATATGTTTCTACTAAGCTTTCCAGGTATGCCTTTTCATATCACACACACACACACACACACACACACACACCAGAAACATAAAGTAGAATATAGCATGAGTATTATGTGAGGGAGATTCTCACAGAGATTTTATTCATCGCTTGTCTGTGTTACTGGGTGTCATGCCTGTACTTTAACTGGAAACCTTCCAGGACCTTCTCCTGCTTATTGGATTGCATTGAAGCCATTACACCTTTTAAAATGTCCAAAGACGAGGCCATCAATAGCTACAATGAATCCAGTCTACAAATTAAAGCGTGGCACCCGTTACCTGACACTTTGATATCGAGATTTAAAAAGCTGTTTCAATCGAAACCACACACAATAGGATTCAGGCTTCTGAGGACCTTGCACTTGCTTTCTACATGAGGCAGAGTTTAAAACTAAGAAAAGCTGGTTTCTGGTGACTTCTTTTGAAAACTTTAGCAATAAGATCTTGGATAAGCTGCTCTCTCTTCTCTCTTCATTCTCTGTCTCATCACCTGGCAATGGAAAATATCAGATGGATAATGAGAAACAAATAAGCTAATGATGGAAAATTGACTTTCAAAACCACAAATCCTCAGAAATGCGACTATTTCTGGAGAGAGTATTAGGAATTTAAACTTGTATCGTTTTCTATTGGTATTCTGTTAAAACAGGATGAAAATTACATGGAAATTAGTCTCTGGTGAACCCAAGCTTTGATGGGCAAGGGAAAAACCAGTGGGTCCAGAACTCTAAGTGGCTCAGAGATGCCATCCCATGGAAGCATTTCTATATTCTTCCTCTCCAAGTGTTAAAAGCCTTTTCAGTATTTGACTGTCAACTCTGGAGTGATGCTCACAAGTGGAGAGACAGCTAAAAGGTGAACAAGAAACAGCAGATTAGGTATTGGGGATGTGACTTAGTCATTAGAATGCCTTTTTAGCATTCAAAATACCTTAGATTTGATGTCTAGCATCACAAAAACTACTTTGGTGGCACACACAGGTTATCCTAGTAGTTGAAATGAAGGGACAAGCATCTTAAAAGTCCAAGGTCACCATCAGCTACATTGTGACCTTGAATCCAACCTGGGTTATATGAGTCCCTGCTTCAGGGAGAACACAAAGAAAGAAAGAACCGATATGAAATAGTTCAAATCACAACTCAATATGTGATCTGCCATGATACATAACATGACAGCAAAATCATTATTTCTAAAGAGCTGTTACTTTTCCTCAGAGCAGGACAGCCTGGGCTACTAACTAAAGGGACACAGGGTGGGTTTAGTGTAGAAAGAGCTCCAGAGATTGATTCTAAAGGTTTCTATTACATTAGCTTCAGCATTCATTCTACAGTAGCATCTTCAGGTGTCTGATACTCTGTCTATATTCCTTTTCAATCCAGTATACTGATTTATTTTATCCAGTTTGTGTTATTTCAGCTAGCAGTCATAAGCAAAGCCCATTTGATCGTAATTTTGCATTGCTCACTCTGTCGTTGTTTAATCATTTCTTCTATGATCCTGTTCAAAAGTTCCTTGCAAAACCCAGCAATTAAAACCTTTAATATCTCCCCTTACACAGCCACAGTTCTTCCCCTAGTTTCTTTAAAGACAAAAGTGACTTCTGCAAGAGCATCCAACAACTGAACTGATCCAGCACATAGTTGTGTAATATCTAATATGCTGAGAAATTGTCTTACAGAAGAACCCTTGGTTAAGAGCCCAGAGAGGAAGGTAAAGATGTTTAAAAAAAAAAAAAAAAAAACCAGAAACTCAGAGGAGACAAATGGGGCTTGATGAACCCCTGAGATGAATACCACAGGCTAATTCGAGCAATCAGCAGGTTTGTGGAGAATATGCTGATATCTGCAGGAAAAAAACGCAATGGCAGAGGAGAGCTTACAGATAAACACGGGAGCTCAGAAATATTATTGCTAGAAAAGCCTTGACATTTTGACCATCTCTTATGGCTGCAGGTAGATAGGAAATGAAGGAATCTGCTTTTGCAATTGATTAGCTTTTCTGTAATAAATTCATCCAAAGTGGTATCTCAGAATTCTCCTAGTGAAACTCTTATCTCACAGCAATCAGCCAGGAAACCCTCATTAATAAGAATATTTTACCACAAGATGACAAAGCTAACAGGAAACACACACACACACACACACACACACACACACACACACACACACACACACCAAAAAAGAAAGAGAGAAACAAACAAACAAACTTTGAATCAAGATTAACTATTGGTAGGAAGAGAAGTCAATTCAGGACCTTGATTGATTGCAATTGGCTGAATGTGTTCATTAGCATGCCACCTTAGTTTTGCTGGGTTTATTGTTGCCAGCAGGCATCAGTGAAAAAACCTGCACACTGGGTTATCCAAGTCATATAGAACTCACCCTCTCATGCCTCTTGGGAGCTCCTCTGTGATTGTTATTGTAATGTTTCTCTCTTGATCAGTTTCAAGCATCTCCAAACAAAACTGAATGAACAAAATAAATCAATGTAACGTGTTCACATCTATGTGTAAACATACAAGATCCCGTGTTCTTCTTATAGACATAAAATAAAAGTATGTCTGGCTTGTGAGATTCTGATACTCTCCTCTCCCTGGAGGAGAGTTCCTTAATCCTTGCTGTTTGGTGAACATAGTCATTTACTGTTTCTCATTTGAAGAAACTTAAACAGGGCTCATTGATCTTTTTTATTAGAATAGTATGTGGGAGGTTAGGGAACTTTGTTCACAGAAAAAAATGTATACTCTACTGAAACCCTAGAGATAGAGTGGGAGATACTTGGGTAAGCTCAACACATCTTTCATTGAGAAATATAAGACTAAGTCTCTTCACAGTGTTGGGGATACTATAGCAGAGCCCTCTGTTCTTAGGAACAAACAGCAGTTGCATGTCATTTCCCTATTCTTGAGCTTTCTATCTGAAGACAATCACTCTGGAAAAGCAAAGGATTGGTCACTTTGTTCCAACCTAACATGACTCTTAAAGGCTGTCCTAGAATAGACTCACTATAAAAATTACTTCAACCTCTTTTAAGACTGTGTTAAACAAATGGAACTGCTCCATTTCTCTGCCAGATGCCACTTGCCCTCTTCCCTTCTGTGGTTGCTCACCTTAAACTCCTCCAATGTCTTTTGGCATGCAAATCCACATCTCAGGGCTGGCTTCCGTGGGAATCTAAATATGGACAGCTATTTTGTTTCAACATGTATAACACATGCAAACCTAATGAGGCTCTTTATTAGGTCAGGAACTATAGAAAGTGTCCTAAATGATAATAATCCCCTCCATATTATTATGTAACATTTATCTAGAAGGAATAGGCCACTTGATGAGCATTTATATTGTTTCTTTCATATACTACTCTAGCCAATTATAAGTTCAAAGTTATATAGCAATGTTACAATGTTTCTAGAATATATATATATTCTATTGAATTGGCATTCCTTATCTAGACACTAAGAAATACATTTCATTCATGTTTAAAAGAGCAATAAACTAGTTAGTTCATAAAGAAAATAGAACAATATTTCACCAAGGTTTTCAACTTTGAACAATATTACAATGAGTAAAATGACTTAATAATCGATATTCAAACTGCAGACCCTTTGGAGAAGGGTGAAGGGATAGGCCTTAAGGTTTTCTAGACACAGTGTACTGAATTACTTTTAATAATTATTCAACATGATGCATTTTTAGAGTCATACTTCGGAGTTGCTCACCATAAAACAAAAGTGTCAAGATCATTTTATTATCCACCCTAGTATATAATGTCTAACTCCAGCAGTGTCTGGAAGTAGGCAACATTTTTTTTTTAATTCTGGATATAGGCTAGTTTTAGCCTCTCATCATTTCTCCTGAATGAGTAAGGTATAGCATCTGAGATCTACTTACGAAGCATGTATACCATGCAGTCTTCTGTGGCCCCAAAGCAAAAGCGACGCAGACTGGAGTCTATAACCTCAATGCAAGGGCGTTAAGGAGCGGATGCCTAATGTTTTCTTCTTACTGTTCTGTTCTTTTTACTTCTTTTCATTTCCCCCACTTAGCCATTCAAAAAAGAATTGACAATGTTTTCTAAGTGTGTGTGTGTGTGTGTGTGTGTGTGTGTGTGTCTAATTTATTGTTAGAGTCGTGTTCAAGCACTGAAACCATTTCTGGGAATGAAGCCTAGATAGTTTTATTTGTCAAAGCTACCGCTGTGATTCTGTAGCATGTCAGGCATTGAGCCCTTTGTCTAAGAATAAAGTGTCTATTATTCAGAAGATCTAATGGGTGATCCCTCTCATCAGCTATACCAATAACTGTTAGCCACCTCCACTAAGTTGAACCATGGTATTCATAGAGTCATTGTTAACTTTGTAAGAATGCCATGGTATTCTGAGGATGACAGAGATACATGGCCTAACATTGTAGGAAATTCTTGATGAGAGTATTTCTGATTCTTGGCTGCTCTGGGGTTTCCACTTCAGTAGCAGGTTCCTGATCTTCTCTATGCCATGGCATACTCATTATTATAGGGACATCAGCAATTCACTAATAACTAGTTTCCTTATCTGAATATTTCTCTTTAAAATCTCAAAACTTAAGGTGAAATTATTCCATAGCTCATTTTACAAGTATTTACCCTTCTTACAATTTTAGTTGCTCATGATAATCTATATGTTTTGACTCTTTACCTGATCTAACACAACAACTTCTTTTGTCAAAGTATCTATACCCAGATAGAGTTCTATAGATAGAATTTTACTAGAAGAAAATCACTCAACATGGCTGGTTAGTTTATAAGGAAGGAAAATGTCACTTAAAGGCTCCTTTGACTTTTATTCTCATCTTTTTCTTTAAGTGACATTTTCCTTCCTTATAAACTAACCAGCTGTGTTGAGTGATCTTCTACCAACATGTATATGTCTTTTCAGACTCTTACCTGGTCTCTTAAATATTCCACATCCCTCCTTTCTTCATCCTCCTGAAAGGCAGCTTACATGTGGTCTTTGACCCACTCTCTTTCATCATCTCTGTGCTAGGAGAAATGTCCCTGAAGAGTAATTCATAAGTCCCTTCTCTCTCTGAACATTCTTGACTCCACTGTCTTGGGGCATCACATTTGTAATATAGATTTTTTTCATGTTTTCCTTCAGTTCTCACAGAAAGATACAAAGTGAAAAGAGTATTGATTTTGCCCCATAATCACATGTGGCAGAGACTACTTCAGAGTACTTTAGTTAGAAAGACAAATGTCTTGTGTTTCTTGATTAATAAGATAGAACGGGACAAACTTCTGATTATTTACTAGTTGATAACAAGAACTCTGTAATTTAATCTTACATGAAATACACGCATCTGAAAAGACCAAATTGAAAACATGTCAGATAATTTGTTCTAACTTTAAAACAATAATTCTAATGAGTTGTGTGTATGAAACAAATGCAGCTTAGTCCATACTTCATGACATGGTTTATCTAGCACTTTCTGCAATTCATCTTCCAACTGGCCACTAAAAATGTTTCCTCCATCTTACCCCAGTCATAATATTTTAGAGTCATTCAAAGAATCTTCTGTTCCTATTTTTCTTTTATTTAATGTGTATGCAAATGTGTCACATGTCTGTAACCACAGAAGAACAGGGCAACAGGGTATCAGATCCTCTGGGAACTAGAGTTACATTTAGCTGTAAGCTACTTGCTGTGAGTATTGAGAACTGAACCCAAATTCTGTACATGAGAAGCAAGTATGCTTAGCCACCAATCCATAATTCCTAGCCTGTTTTCATATTTCTTAACTGTAAAGTTGCCATGATTATTGGTGTTCTAGATGCTCTAACAACATGCTAATTTAGCATGTACCTGAGTGATATGACTATATCACTGAAATTAACTTTACAGACATCTGTCAACATCTCTGCACGCCACCCTACCTCTAATTAACCCATTGATGTTACTATAACGCAGTCATTTCAACTCCATCAAGTACAATGAACCATCTAAGAAGGCAAAACCACCATAATACTATTTCATTTAAAATATTTCAGTGTTTAGCTCTCAGAGTACATAAGGATCATTGAAACCCCGTGAAGCTTTCTTTGGGCTGATGTAGTCACCTCTCATTCAGACTCCGGGTTTTGATTTCTTATATACACTAAGACTTTTCTTGCCTCCATCCATGGCTTGTTTCTCCCACCACTTAGGATAGTCTCATTATTATTCTCAACTGATTAGGTACCAAGAATGGGTTTCAGACTTCTAATGGACCTGACTCTTCTTTTCTGACCACCCAAAGCCAATAAATACTCTTCTGTCTTACTGTTGTCACTAATCTCATATGATATGTGTGTTCCAATCCACTTATCCATCATAATATTCCTGAAATTGGCCACAAATACATACTCAATACATGCTTCTCAAGTTCTTAATCCAGAAATAAGTGTGAAAATGAGATCCCAGATGTATCAATCAGATTTTAGAAGACGAAGAGGAGGAGAGGAAGGAAGAAGAACCAGAAGAACAAGAACAAAAAGAAGAAGAGCAACAAGAAGAAGAGGAACAAGAACAAGAAGAGCTACAGAAATAAACAGAAAATAACACAAGCCAAGATAACCATAGTAAAACAGGATTTCAAACAGGCCCTGACAATAGCAAAAGGGAAGGAGGTAAGTGGTTCTACAGAATCACTTCATCTCAAAAATCGGGAAGCTAAGGCATGAGAAATGAAAGTAATGCAAGAGATACTAAATGCTAATTTTGAAGCTTGGCTGAATCTAGGGCCCACTGCTTTCTGACACATTTTATTTTGAGTTCTATAATTTGGCATATTCATGAGAAACACTGGTATAATTTGATTATATTAATTTTCCCTAATTAAGTTTATTTGGGAAAATTGCAGAGATGCTCTCTGTTCTTTCCCACTCATGATGACTCTAAGGTTGACATTTTCCAGCCACTGGCCATTTCCTCCTGCATCCACTCTGCTCCTGATCACCCTTCACAATGGCTTGTTTTAGTCTTCAAAATTCCATGTATTTTGTCAAGTAAAATATTTGGATAAGGCAAACTATTCAGTAAAATTCTGCATGATACATTAATTTGCATGGTACTATTAAAATTTTGTTGATTAAAATGAATGCCCAATCATCAAATAAAAGACCTATTATGAGTCAAGGAAAAAGTACACGTTGTGCATTTTGATATGACTTAGTCATGGCTTATCTCATCTCAATATATATATATATATATATATATATATATATATATATATATATATATATGTGTGTGTGTGTGTGTGTGTGTGTGTGTGTGTGTGTGTGTGTGTGTGTGTATATATATATATATATATATATGCCAGAATCTCCTACCTTACCTGCTTATCATAGAGGTTTTCATAAATGTGAGACATGAAGTTGTGATAACTTCCTAAAAGCTCCCCTCTTTTAGCCTTTGGAATTGATTAGAATTTTTTGCAGATATGTATTCCTTCCATATGCACTCCATAGGAAGAGTCTATTTTCTTGCACCATTAATTCTGTACTTAGCCATGGGACATTATTTCACCAACAGAATGTTATAAGAAGTTACTCAGACACAGACTGAAGATAAGTTGGTCTCTTGGGCCTCAGCATTGTCATTGATCTTCCTCTGTCCTCCTCCTGTTGGTCCTAAAAGGACCACATGTGGACAAAAAAGGAACAAAAGCAAAAACAAAACAAAATGAAAAGTAATGTGGAACCAGGTCTAGACAATCAACATGGGCACTTTTCACAGCCTGCATCCCCCAGCTACTAGCTCCTTAATAAAGGCAACAGTAAATGGTCATTTCTTTTGAGACACTGACTCTGAGTAGACTATCTTGTAGAAGCAAATGGCTAATTCAACTCCTGACTCATAGGATATGCATTTGGACACACACACACACACACACACCCATGCCTGTTTGTATGATCCTACTACACACATGACTATCTTGCTGGTCCCTGCCTTTCGCTATTGTTTTGGCAATTTTGCAATTTTCTTGGGCTATTTGAAATCCTGTTTGGTTATCATCACCTTTGCCTTTTGTATTGACAGTTGATTTCTTCAGTTTCGGTCCCATCCTTTTTTCTTTCTTTTTTTTTTTTTTTTTTTTTTTTTTTTTTTTTTTTTTTTTTTTTTTTTTTTTTTTTTTTTTTTTTTTTTTTTTTTTTTTTTTTTTTTTTTTTTTTTTTTTTTTTTTTTTTGACTTGATAGTTCTAGTATATCATTTTAATACTTGCATTCATTTTTGTTTTCTGTTTGCTTCTCTGCAAATTGTTTCACACCCTCATACTTCTATGTCCTGTGTTTGCTGCTACCCACTTTAAAATGTTCTTTTTGTTACCTTCCTAGTTTCTAATACTTGGTCTTTGTGGAGCAGTCGCCCAGCTATATCCTGCTTATCTTTTATTCGCTGTGTTTGTCTCGAAATGGAAAAGTGTCTTAAAGGGTTTGAAATCTTGAAATCCCTAGGTAACTTGATGTTGCTTTCTAGAGCAAGCACTCTACCCATCCCCAGCTGCTCTATTATAAAGCTCACTCATGAGTCTAAGCTGCTCTATCTTTGAACAGTTGGAAGGAAATAGGAAGTAGAAGAGGAGTGCAGCAGGTGAGAGAAGGAAGTGCCAGTGGACCTTGGCATACTTATCTATGCTTTCTGAAATACAAGTTGGAAAAAACAAGTCATAAAGTATAGCCTTTATTTCAGGACTGAAAACCAAGTGTTTGTCTGCCAAATTTTTGAAATGTGTGTGATTCCTCTCCATTAACTCACAGCAATGTTGGCGATAGATTTGATTAACCTGGATCACATCAGCAACTTAAGATGCCAAAAGGCAGCTCAAGACAGCAATCCATATGCTTCTCTGATGTAATTTGAAATACAGAGAACAAGGTAACCAAACTGTCTCCCGTGAAGCCTGCCTGTGAGAAGGAAGGGTAGATGAGTCCTGGGAGGATTTTAAAGCTCTCAGTGGAACCCGAGGATGATCTCCTGATGGAGTGAAAGGAAACAATGCGGGGACAGAGAGATTTTCAACTCTTAACTGCTTCTTTTTGATTGACTTAGTGGCAATTGCTCAATAAAAATTCATGATATAGGACCAGTAGTTGCCAGGCTTCTCAGTAGCAATTACATACAGTAACAACAAAGAATAGAGCAATCCCTCAACCTCCTGCAAAACCTTGGGAGACTCAGAAAGGTCAGAAAGTATTCAGTTCATTTTCCTAAAACCTCAGACTGTTACAGCATCAGCAGCATCAACATCATCAACATCATCAGCATCATCAGCATCATTCTCCTCATCTGTGAAATCGCCATCAAATCCCCCTGCTATATAATGAATTCTTTTCACCAGTGGAAAATAATTCTTCATTCTCCCTTTTATTCAACATTCATGGGACTAGCTGAAGATTAAGACAAGTGGCTGTATCATAATAGGAATTTTAACACACATTTCTCTTCAATTCAAAGATAAGCATTAGATGGGTATATTGAGCATTTCTGGGGCAACCTGAGTAACTGCCCATTGATGTCTCACACTACCATTCTCCTGTCCTCTTTCTTTTTACTGCGCAATGTCTTAATTTTTTAGAGCACCGTGGCTCAGAAGAGATGGGACTTAAAGCAATAAAATATATAAACTCACTGTTTTAGTACAAGAACCTGTTTTACAGAAGTTCTTTCTGGAGGCCCTAAGAGAGCATCTTCTCTAAACCTTGCTTCTAGGTTCTGGTGCTTATAGGTAACTGATATAATTTCTCAGTCTGTGGCTATGTAACTCCTGTCTCTCCTTAAAGTTCTCTATTATTCCTATTTTCAAGTCTCTTTATAAAGACCATTAGTATTGCATTTAATCTAGAATGATCTCATTTTTAAATCCTCAGCTAAATGATATATGCAAGGATCTATTTTCTAAATGTAGTCATACCCATAGGTTCTAAAAAACTTATCTTTTTGGGAATGTCATTCAACTTGCAACAGATAGTCCTCGCTGTCTTCAAATCTTCAAGTCTTCAATTCTGCCTTGCCTTGAGCTATGAGTGATTCACTGCGCTTCACTTTGGACTTTGAGGTGACCAGTAGAAATACCATGTATAATGTCCATACATTACACGCTGACGTTGCAACTGAGCACAATAGGCCACCTACAGGGTCACTGCTTACCGTAATTCCCTTTCTACTGCTTTTACAAAACACCACAAGCAAGGCAGCTTATAAAAGAAAGCTTTTAACTGGGCTTGCTGTCCCAGAGCACTAGATTCCATGATGGCAGGGCAAAAGCATGGTGGCAGGAGAGCTCATACCTCAAACTATAAGATAGAGGCAGAATACATATTGGGAACAGCACTGAGAATGATTGGAAATCTCAAAGTCTGGCCCCAGAGACATGTGTCTTCCAGCAAGACCACACCTCCTAGTCCTCCTCAAATTTCACACTGGGGACCAAGTATTCAAAGGTGAGCCTATGAGGGCAATTCTTATGCAAGCCACAATTCTTCTTGTCTGGTGGTCTTGTTCTCACACAGGATGCTGCAAAAGAAGAGATACTCTCTCTAATTTTGGACTATGTAGATAATTGAGACTTTCCCACCTTCCCTCCCTTTCTCTCCCCCCTCCTTCTCCCCTTGCCTCCACTCCTCTTTGATCCTTTCCTGCCTAGCCTCATCTCACCCCATTGTTTCCACTAAGTCTTCTCTTCCTTTCCCTCCTCTCCCTTTTCTTCCCTTCTCTTTACCAGCAGCAATGAACATGGGGCACCCAGACCTCACAAACTCATGATACCATGGGTATCTCTGTACTACAGGTCTAAGAGACTCATAAAACTGGACACTTAAAAGCACATTAGACATGTGTTGACTATCCTCCTGTTGCAACATTTAATGACTTCTTAAACTAGAGTAGATTTTTTTGTCATTTTTAATACCTTTGGTTTCTTCGGCAAAACTGTTACCAGAGATCAGAAATGTTTCACAAAACCTACCTGATTTTCATTTTGGGATCTTCATATGCACAAAACACCATATAGCTATCTTGGTGAATGGAGTACTTGTCACAGCCCCATGAGAATCCTTTGCCAGACAGCATCCCTTAGCCAGCACCACTCAGAGAATTTCCAGTTATCGATTCCATTTCATTTATTAGACCTTCAATTCAATCATTCTGACACTCAATGCTAAGGTTATATTACATTCATTTGTGTTTATCGAAATATGACCCTATAATAGCCTCTAACCAGTGTTATTTATGCATTAATATTGGGTGCTCTCTAAAATTGGCAGTTTGAGAGTTTCAAGATGGTGTTTAAAACACTCTGAATTATTTACTTGAAATTGGACATGCTGTGAGAGTTATATCTTCTATATCAATATGCATTCACATGTGTTTCTATGAAAGGAGGCACACTTAGACACCAATCACACTTTCTTATCTTGCATTTACTCCTTTGTCTGTCCAGTATTTTAACCACCGCTTCTCTCTTCATCCACATATGCTGTGATACTTGCATCAAGCTTCTAACTGTGGTGATTGACTGGCTGAGCAGATTTCTGTATAGCTTCTGAAAAATAAACAGATGTCTGTGGGATCCAGACCATGACACAGTATGGGCTCATTCACTGTTTTAGTACATAAAACTCACTGCTTTAATTCCAAGACCAAGCTCTCTTACTCTAAGTCCCAGAGTGTAGCAGCACAGCTATAGAAAAATTGTGCTACACTGGCTTCGGATTCTTGCCTCTTGGAGATTGCCCAAATCTGAACATTATCTTGTCCTCAAGATTTAACTTCTGCCCTGGATCCTAAAATGCTCTGATCTAATTATCTGCCTCTGTTTTGTCTACTCTTCGGGGAAATAATGGTCTCTGATGCTGCTCCACAGAGTCTCTTCTAGCTAACGTTGTGTAATATACATTGCATTAACTCTGTCTTTTCCCATTAAAAGCTGGCAACATCATGGACAATTCATTGAGTTCACTACTTTCTAGAAATATCTTTTAAAATAAACTCTTTTAGGAATAACTTTAAAAACCATATTCATAAGACATGCGTCAAAATAAGTATAACTACAGATTTCCACTTCAGTGAAGCGTTTTGCTGTGATTGCTTAGATATTCTTCAGAAAACATAAAATGTCCCAACAGTTCCAATATTGCATAGGAAAATTAATTAAAATATTCATCCTCTTGTTTTCTTGTAGTTTGTTTAAACATAGTCCATAAAATTATTGAAGAAGAAAGTAAAAGGCAGGGGAAATTTTAGAAACATCTTTTAAACATCCTGTGCTTCAGGGATGTTAACTTCATGTGAAGGACACACATCTAGAGTTTGTCTCACCACAGTCAAATGAAATAGGTCAGAAAGACTTATAGACCACCCAGGAATTATCCTGATGTGGGAACTAAGATGGAGCCATGCTATGTTCTGCATGGCACATCCAAAAATGTAATGTCTTAGTACAAACTGGACGTAGCCAAGACATAATACTTAGTAAATGATAAAGAGATCATCTTTCATGTTGTAAACTATTGGGTGTTGGGAAGGAAACTATCAAATGGAAATGCATATCTTAAAGGGAATAGTCAGTATATCCTTTATCAGCATGACAAAGACCTGGTCAGTTGGCTTTGTTAAAATAACAGGCACACTGACTCTCTTAAATTCTGTGTGTCTATAGGCAGCAAAAGGAAAAAGTGGTGTGAGAGTTCTGTATCTACTAAGACTTCTTTATTTCTAGATTGGCTAAACTTCCTGACATCTTTATCTATGTATTATGACACTTCATTCTCTACTGACTTGTATCTTTGATTGGCATGCCAGCATTGAAGCATTATATTTTGGCTTGTCTATGTAATACTAAAGAAATTGCCTGCCTTCAAACTTAATTTGGTGCCTGTCCCTCCTGTCTTTAAAAAGGATAGCAATATAATGCATAGACACCAATTCTTCTTTTTCTCTTTCCTATATAGTCTGATATTCATTTTATTTAAACCAGCACAATCCCCCTACAATACAAAGAGCCCTTTATTTTTGTCAGCTATTATGTAAAAGCTTCAATCATCATAGCAACTATGAAAACTATTTTCAGTGACCCACACATTTGCTCAGAAGACAGATGTCAACCTGGCACAAAGCTACACTATTGTTTTTGACTCTGAAACTGTTGGTACCTATTCTGAGACTGGTACCAAGCAAGTCAAACTGTTTCTCGTTGACTCTGTTGAAGAGAGAGAGAAAGTTGGAAAGGCCAACCATTTTCTTATCTGACTTTCATACTTTTTCTGATGTATCTTTCCTGATTCACTGCCTTGTTACTTGACATTACTCATCCTGAAGGTTAGTGAAGATGGAGAGCTCAGAGTTTCAAGAATTCACTACCATGCACTATGCCCTGAGGTCAACTACAGAAATAGCCATCCCTAAATAAGGTTGACTCATATACACAGAAACAGAGAGACTGTCAACTCATACTCCACTGTTCTGTGGATGGCATTCTGGCTTGTGTCATTTTGGCATTGTGAAATTACTAATTTTGATGACACTTTAGATCAGCAGGTAGAGGTGAAATAGTTTGAATGAGGGAGGTGGAGGCATCCTTTCTCCCCAAATTCCTTTAAATTGCAGCAGTAACCAGAGATTATATATATATATATATATATATATATATATATATATATATATATATATATCTTTGATTTTAAATTGTCCTTAGAAAGCCAGTGCTGGATGCAGCTTATTCTTACTCAAAGTTATCTTCATGATTCTCAGATTGAGTTGTTGACAATAAAATGAATATAAATGGCCTAGGGTAGTTCCAGAAAAATAGATTTGTCCAATTTTTCCTTACCTTCCATTATGTATCCATCCTTTAATGCCTTGCCAGTGAAAAGAAGCATCCCTACGCTGGTCCTTTTTTTTCCCTCAGACTCAGTTCCTCTGCTGTTCACTTGCGGTTTCTGCTTTCTAAAATCTGAATTTTTTTTTTACATCTGAAATATATCTGAAATTGTGATTCCTTTTTTAATTGGAGGACATAAATGATGCCAATTGCCCAGAATGGTATCATCTGTAAAAGTGAGCACTGAACCATGTGTTCAAGGTAATGTTCCCTGTTTGTTAACACAGGTGAGCCATTTGCATTGGCAGTATCACATATGTCTAAATTTTAATTTAAATTGGATGCTAACTATTGCTAAATATCTTCTGCATCATTAAAACAAAAGTAGGCATGTATATGTATATGTGCATTGTATATGTGCAATGTATATGCATATATATATATATATATATATATATATATATATATATATATATATACATACATACATATATATAAAAAATTTGGTCAATTTAATTAAATTTAATTAGTGTTAGTAGAAGTGGCCATATTGTAGTAAAAATACCTCAAAGATTGAGAAAGAAATGAATCTTAGATGCACTCTGGTGTTCAATCTGTAGGTAAACATTTATACAAAAAATATATCCATGTCTCAATGAAAATGAAAAAAGAAAAAAGCATTTACATTTATGCCAGATTTTCTTACTACATGTTCTAAAATTAAGTCATAAACCCAACTAATTTTTGTATGTTTCTCTTTGTGAGATGTTTTTGCCCATTCTTTGATATACATTTCCGGACCCCCAATATTATGTTTGACTTGACCTTCCTCATACTGAGAGATAGCAAAGATGAAGGTCTCAAAGTTCCATGGAAACAACACTACCTACCATGCATCCAGATCAGTATCACAGACATCAATTCCCCTAGCTATCACAATATACCAATAAAGATCAGGGTGGAATCATGGTTAAAGGAGTATAAGGACTCTTCTCTCAATGTGAGTAGACTTTAGACCTCTCCTTGAAAAGTAAGGTGGGGTATTCTATTACATTGTTGACCTTGACATGACAACAGAATTTAAAGTGACGTTAGAAGAAAGATGAACAAGCTTGTCCAGGTTTCCTTAGGGCTTGGGGAAGAGGGCAGGTAGAAATTCTTAGTTTTCAAAAAACCTCTCCTGTGTTCTTGAAAACTGAATGTGATTCAGCTACTTCCTCCTCAGCCCTCAGAGTCAGATTCTAGATACTGAGGGATGGATCCTGCAGACAGGCACCAAGTAGAGAATTTCAGGTTGCATCAAAGCATCTGGTTGATTGACCTTACCAACTGAGGAGGCAAGACAATTTTACATATAAGAAGAGAATTACATACCCCCATACCCCTTCTCTTCATACCCACAGCTCTCATACCCACAGCTCAGCAAGCCTACATCGGCTTAAGGAACTAAATCATTACTCTCTCCTTTTCCACATCAAAGCCTTCACACACATAAACACTCTGCCCTTGTCAATTTTAAATGGCATGTGCAAAAACACAGAGGGAAGTTATGAATCTTCCAGAAAAGGTTCCCATGATAGTAAAGGGGTATATATATATAAGAAACACGAGTAAGCCCTGAGATGACAAGATTGATCTGCAATATAAAACTATAACATCATCGGTAATTTAAAATCAGCAGAGGTTAAAAATGAAATTAGTTAACATATAGAATAAGTAATAATTATGTCAGGTTCAGGCAGAAAAAAAAAAAAAGAGAGCAGAAAGCAGAGGCAGATGAAGGCTGTCTCATTGGTAACAGCTGTACTGTATAAAGTTTGCTTCCCATGGAATCCATTCTCCATTCTTATTACTAAATTACAACCAGAGATGAGGCTCTACACTTGGGTTAAAGCCTACTTTCTTAGGCTGTAGCTAGTGACTCAGTAGAATCACCTTAGCACACCTGCTTACCATTTGGAGGTCTATCACTCTGACAAATCCCTTACTACAAGGGCTGGTGAGGTAGCTCGGTGGTTAGAATAAGGATGCTATTCATATAGAGGACCCAAGTTCAGTCTCCAGCCACCATGTCATACAAGCTCCCAATTGCCTGTAATTCTAGCTTTGGGCAGTACATAATGGCCTCTAGTGAGTACCTGTTCTCACATGCATATATACCTTCACATAATTAAGAATAATTTTTAAAATACATTCTTTAAAAATATCTTCATTACAGAAATGTCTTACCTCCCCTGTTCCAGCCCAGAGGCTGTTTCAATTTGGTTTTGTTTTAGTTTTAGTTTTTGTTTTTGTTTTACCACAGCTATAGCCCAGGGGTGACTTTGATCCGTTCCTGGTAGGATTTCCTAGTATCTCCCTACAACCTTCCCTACTGTCTCTCATTATTTAAAAAAACAAAACAAAACAAAAACCAAAAACAAAAAAATTCAAAAAACAAACAAAAAAAATCAAGACAATAATAACAAACAAACAAAAAACTCATTCCTCCACACTCTGGCAACCACTTATAGGACCATATGGTTTGAGGCCATTTTTACCAATGATCCTAAAATTCCTTTTCCCCAATCTTTTTCAGTAGCGTGGCTTTATGGAGTTTTTCAGGATACACATGGCTGCTGGAGTGGTCTAGACTTACAGGCTTCAATTTCCTAACCCACATCTCCATGACTGCTAATGCTCTTCCTTCTGTTCAGGCTGGGCATTTCAGAACTTGAGTAAAAGTTGTTAATATCCGTCTCCTGTACTGTGGAGAAAGAGAGACTTCTCCAGGGATGTTTCTAGGTTAGAACCTAATGGTCCATTGAACATTTCTCAAGATCATTTTCCTGGTGGCAGAATCATTACTTCAGGGTTGCTTTTCAGCCCAAGTTGCCAGGCCTTAGGGGTGTGTGTTTGTGTGTGTGCGTGTGTGTGTGTGTGTGTGTGTGTGTGTGTGTGTGTGTGTGTGTGTGTGTGTGCATGGTATGTGTGTGTGGTGTGGTGTGGGTGGTATAGTGTGTGTGTGTGTGTGGTATGTGTTATGTGTTGTGTATATGTGTGTGTCTGTATGTGGTATGTGTGTGGGGGTGTTTGTATGCGTGTGAATGTGTGTGGTATGTGTGTTTGGTGTGGGGTGTGTGTGTGTGTGTGTGCGCGTGTGTGGTATGTGTTGTGTGATGTGTGTATGTGTGTGAGTGTGCATGTGCGTGGTATGTGTGTGTGGTGTGGTGTGTGTGGTATAGTGTGTATATGTGTGACTGTGTGTATGTGTGTGTGTGTGAGTGTTTGAGGTATGTGTTGTGTGGTGTTTGTGTGTGTGTGTGTGTGTGTGTGTATGTGGTATGTGGGGGGGTGTTTGTATGTGTGTGTGTGTGGTATGAGTGTGTGGTATGTGTGTGTGGTGGTGTGTGTGTGTGTTGAGTTTGTGTGTGGTATGTGTGTGTGGCGTGGTGTGTGTGTGTGTGTGTGTGTGTGTGGTATATATTGTGTGATGTGTGTATGTGTTTGTATGTATGTGGTATGTGTGTGGTGTGTGTGTTTCTACCATTCTATCTCATTTATTTCTTCTCTACTGTTACATACTGAGGCTTAGGAGGTCTGTGGAACAGACCCCAAGTATGACTCTGCAGCTAACGAACAACTATGTGCCAGGCACTATGGTAAAACCTGGAGTTTTAGAAAGAGGAAAAATGTCCTTTGGTCTTCTATTAGAAAACTCCTCACTTATTGAAGGCATTTCATGCTATGACGATTGTGCTAACTATTTTGATGAAGTATAGAGTAGAGATTATGATTAATGAAAACATTCTGGAAATAATAACACTTGAATTAAACATCAATGGATGGAAATAGAGTCTCTAGAAAATAACAATACACACATGAAGTACAAGAAGCATCTCTTACGCATATGGATATGAGTAGGTAGTATGTAAGAAGTGCTACACATGCTAGGCATGTAGGCAAGCCAGTTAAAGACGTTAGGGCTGTGTTAAGAGAACCATGCTATTTCTCTGAACACGTTTTCATTCTGAAGGGCTGATTCTGGAACAGGTAGACAAATAGGGAATGACTATGTCCTGTGCAGAGAATTACCCAGTGATTGAGTTAAAGCAGCAGTTTGTGAAAGCCGGTGGATGAAAATAGAGTGCATACAGCAAGTGAGTTATACAGAATAGAGGGTTTGGGATAAATCCTAATCTCTGAGACTGCGAAATCTGGCAGGTTACATACCACTCACTGAGTTAAGGATTAGACGAAATAGAGAAAGATAGGATTTTTCCCACTATATTCATATTAGGATATTGACAATTAAATTCTGGGACCTCAAAGAAGGGGTGGTCACTCTGTAGCTGGAGGTCCAGATCTCCCAAGTTGGATATTGTGATGTCTGCAGTGAGATGGAAAAGACACCAAAGATAATGTTTTAAAACAGTTCTTTGTATGTATCACTAGAAAATGACATTATAATGCTACCTGCCTCAGAGAGTAACAGAACACAAATGGCAAATAGTACATGTGATGTCAAGGTGATTTCTGTGGAATGGATCCTAGTCACTGTTAAAAATCAAAGTTAATTTACTGTGACTAATGAGGAAACTTAGACTGCTCTTCATAATATATATGATGAAGCGGAGAGACATTCACTGGGACCCTTGAGAGATGCCTGTGATGTCATGTACTGTACCATAGATACATAAAAAAACAAATCATTAACAACTCTTGATGACACTGTTGCCAGTTGAACAAAAGCAGAAAGAATGCAAGAACCAGAGGAACAGAAAGTCTGCTGTGATAGTGTGCCTTCTCATAATGAGTGGGAAGTGGTACCTATGAAATCCCAACAGTAATGTCTATACAAGCCCTGAATGATTCCAACATTAATTTACACCCAAAGCAGATGACAGAAATCTCACAGGGTGAGATTTACCTCGGTGAAGAGGTATAGGCAATTAACAAGTGATGAGAAAGGGTGAATTCATCTTCCCCTGGGACAAGCCCCCCGATTGATTGTCTATTACCAAGTGGTCAGCCTCGCAACGATGTACATGCAGGCAATACTAGAAGGACTAGCAGGTTGTATTTATGTAGTATATGTATATGTAACAACAATGGTTAAAGAAAAACAAGTCATAAATTTGGGAAGAAGAAACTGGACCTGGGAGGGGTAAAAGAAAAGAGAGGGGAATGATGTAATTATATTTTAAAAAGCAACTTTAGAATTGTCCCTATTCTGATCAACAAAAGTTTTTATGTATATATAAATGTACACAGTACCCTACAAATACATAATTGTTCCCAATTAAAAACAAAGCCATATTTTAAAGAAAACCAAACACAAAAGATAAATAATTTAAAAGCTGAGAGGATATACAGAGTATGAATATTTTAAAATACTGTTTCTATAATTTTTATCAATATAGAAACGATTATAATTTTTATAAATATAGAAACAATAATTTAAAAAATGTCAAGATTCTAAGACTATGTCTCTGAAACTGGTGTGGTACCACATTAGACTTTGTTAAAAGAAATGGGGTGTTGTGGGTCCTTCTAAGTGACAACTTACTAGATTTGGAAGTCAACTAACTAAGTGGACATATTCTTTGTGGAGTGTCAATGTGCTTAGCTATTCTAGAAGTCAAGGGGTGTCTGAATGTTCAGACAGTGTGCACATGATTACATTTTGTTCCTTGAACCAAATTCAGCTCATTCAAAGACTCCTTTTCTGTTTCAAATCATTTCCACACCTGTTTTGATCAATTTCAACATGGGATATTAGCCTCAAATGAATCAGGTTTCATACGTTCTTAACTGACCATGCCATTATTGAATACTGATGACTCTTTTAGCCGGAATGGCCTCAAGGGACAACTTAGAATCCACTGCTTTTGTTCAGAAGACTTTACTTGGATCATGAATACTATAAAATTATTATTTTTCCTCAAAATATATGAAAAACTGTTTAAAAATTTAAAAGATCCTCTAAGCAATTTGAGAATATGTGATTATAGAAAAATCTATGCAGTGAATGCATGGTTATTTCCACTCCATACATAGCACTGACACTAGTGACTTATTCATTTTTTAAAAATTCCTTTGCATTATACATGCGGGGTGCTGTGCTTGCATCTATAACTGTGCACTACTGTGTGCCTGCACCTGTACAGGCCACAAGAGTACTACATAGGATCCCCTGAAACTGGAGTTTTAGATTGTTATGCATGTATGTTGCATAAGTGGGTGCTGGAAATTGAACACAGATTTTCTGGAAGAGCTGCAAGTGTTCTTGACTGCTGGTCATCTGCTCAGTTCCATTGGCGACTTATTTAAGACTGCGGGGGCAGGGCACAGGGAGGTACTTCAAATACAACCTCTGATTGTGTCAAGCTTCCAATACTTTTGGAACTTGCTTCTAATACTGGTGGCTTTTACAAACTAGTGCACATATCTCCAACTCCAACATATTGTTTCTGTACTCTGTGATATATAGTTAGTAAATGGAAAGAGAGAAAATCCCAAAATACCAGAGCTGAAATGCACATGCTGCAGGAGGATGCACCTATTATGTTCTTAAGAATGAGGGTAATCTAGCCTCTCCCAGTCTGTGAGGATACAGCAGGTTTTGATTAGATTTTGTAGCTAGTTCCCTGTTTAGATGGGTTTGTTCAAAGCTAGAGTTTTAAAAAGGTTTAGTTTGGGAAGGTAAAAATAGATAGGCAATAATTATGCCTGAATTCTTGTAAGATGGGCTGAGCTTAAGACTCTCTCTTTGTCTTTTTCCAGAATGAGGCTCAATACCAAAATCATATATGGAATGAAGGAAAGAAAGTGAAGTGGTAATATAGAGAGGGGGAAGGCAGGCAACAGAAGTCACCTTATCAAATCATCTTTAATCATAAAAATTAAAGCTTCACTCTTCATTGGAACCCTGGGATCCACATAAAACTCAAAAGCTCCAGGCCATCCATCCAAGGGAGAGGAAGCCATCCTATGCACACCCCTCTCTGACTGTGATAGAAAGCTATTCCTGGGGACCATTATCTTCATGTATACCATATATAAATCTCAGAGGTCTCCAGCATCAGGCAAGAATCCTCAGTAAGGAAGTGAAGTCTTAGCAGTGGGAATTCAAGAGGGTCATCTCAGAAAATCTATTGGGTGGGCAAGGGTGGAGCATCGCTAACATCAGCTAGTGAATGCAAAAGTTGGATCCTTCTGAAAATTCATACATATGGGCTTTTGGATGCTTTAGAGCTAATTATTTGGTTAAAAGTTTGTGATGAAATAACTTAAAGTTGATTCTTTCTCCCAAGCTTGTATGGACATGAAGCTCCTGGCAGAAACAACCTTTCTCTTAATATGATATTTCTGTGAGTTTTCTTAGGGAGCATAACTGGGAGCATAATTAACCATGAAGACACAGTATATTTCCATTTTAGCATCTAATCCCAGGAGATACTATGTTTTAGAGGTATGAGTAATTAAAGGATCAGCGAATGCAAGAGATCGTATGTCAGCAAGCAGAGAACTTGGAGAATGGATGTTTGTCTTTTAATATGAGTTGTTCCTGCCTGGAAGGAAAAGGGTTCTTCATCATTTTTGACTGAATAGAATGCAGTCTAACATAAACCACACAAAAATACAGACAGATGTTACTAAATTTCTTGAATCATTGGCAAAAATAATTTTAGTAAAATCTGTCTAATAATGATGCTTAACAAACTTGCCTATTCCATTAACTTGTGGTTTTTATACTCATCAAATATTTCAATGAGCAAATGCATGTATGACTGAAACTATTCTTTGGGGACATCTTTTTCAAGGGTCGGCACATTCATACTGAGAAAGGAAACACTAAATTATGAGAGGGTTATTAACTATAGAAACTATGAGGAACCGGAAGCCAGGACTAAATGACGTTCACAGGTACAGATGCGTGTATGTGAGCTTCAGCCTTACTCTATGAGCTAGATCCACTTGTGAGGCAAAGAAGGGTACTGATCAACTACTGAAGCCACCACTCAGGCATCTTGCTTAATAGTTAGGCAAGTTTTCTAAATTCTAATATGTCTTGTCTGTCTGCCTGCCTATCTCCCTGCCCATGTACCTATCATCCATCTCACAGATATGCACCTAATATGTGGTATTCATAGGGTGAGGAAATAATGCCTATGAGATAAGGCCCTGTGTGTCAGGAAATATATGGTCATCAGCCCTTGGGCATTATTCCATGCGCTGAGTAAAGCTCTGCTAACTATGGAGCTGGCAAGCTGTGACCCAAAGGCAAACTCTTGACCCCGACCTGTGTCTATGAGTGAAGCTCACTATGCACAGCTGCATTCATGACTTTTGTCTCTAGCTGCTTGGCATTAACAATAGTAGATTTAAACTGCCTGCATCCTCTCAAAGCTTTCCATCTGATACTTTACAGAAAAGGCATGCCAATCCCGGCGCAGAACATCACTATATCGAACACTTTCATTCTTTCATTCTTTCTCTCTAAACACAGCAGTTGGACGGTTATATGGCTGCAGGTCATGATATGGTTCTTTATTATGTATGATTGCTACACACAATTTCTGCTACTACGTTCTTTCTAGCAGCTTCTTTGGTATCATCCTTTGTATAATTAGCAGACTCAGCTTTTCATTTTATTCCTCTTTTCTCTGTTGAAATAGATGCAGTGGAAGAACAAGCTCCATGCTAGTAGTAGCAGAAAGTAATGCGCAAACATTTTATGTATTTACTGACTCTATTTTATCCATTTCTAGAGAGACTGGGGGAAATTTAATAACAGACAATTTAAAAAAAAAAAAGTGTGCAAATTCGAGGGAGTCTAGCCATGACTATAACACGGGGATGGCAGGAAATCTCCACAGCTGAGTTGCACTAAGATGGATGCAGTAAGCAGCGTCTGCTGAAGACCAGGGATGCACTGTGCCTGCTGATAGGCACATTATGTATGCTGATGTAAATACTATATTTTGTGGTAGGGGATTCAGAGAAAGATGGTGGTGGCTATGCCATTCTCAGTAATGATGAGAGGAAATCTATTTCTGTAAAAGTCAAAAGGACTGAATTAATTTTTGGAAAAGAGAAGAAATGTGGCTTAGCATAAATTTTGAATGTGAGTTCATTATATCAGTAAAGAGAAAGAGTTGGTGGCTTACTCATTTACCGTGGAAGCTCGCACATGGCTTGGTGTGATTTGGGTTGCAAATGGCAGATCTCGAGCTGTTTTCTAAAACCTGAGAAAAATACTGTGGTAGATGTTTATTCATGCCGTTAATTATTATATGATTATTAATTATATAAGTAAAGCAATTAATGATTTCATTAATAAACAGCGATGCTTGGGCCAGTCAACTTGCTTCTATGAGTGCACATAAAGGCGGTGGTTTAATGCTTATATGTTCTAACCATAATAGAGAAAGAACACAGCATAGAGCAAACAGAAAACATTGACATGACAACTGCATTAATTTTTAATCTTCAAATCCAAATGGAATGATCAGTCTGGACCATGATGGACTTAGGTTAAGGAGAAATAAGATTATTCTGACAGTAGAACAAGGCATACCCAGGAATATGGAACTGAAAGAAAGCAAGAAATGTTTTTTCTTGGAGTCTTATAAAAATAGAAATGATTTGTAATCAGTAGGGATACAAGTAGTTTTCCAAATGGATTAGACACAGGAAAACTTTATTTAACTTCAGATTCCATGTCCAGATCCTTCTTGTTCCTAGTTAAATCATTCCAATATAATTTGGTGAGTATTTATTAAATGTCCACTAGGTATAAAGGATGAGGCAGGCTAGAGCTCAGGGGCTTCATTATGCATGGAGATTTAGAAAACTGCAGATGACTGGGATTCTCTCAAGATCATTAGAAAGAAAACTCGGATTCATTGATGACAAGGGGGAGAAAGAGAAAGAGACTAACAGACAGAGATAGAAAGAGGAGAAAGATAGTGGAGAGTTGTTAATAACTCGGAAAGGAAGGGAAACGTGTTTAACAAGGGTGATTTGATAGTCTAAGTTTTCAAATAATCTTTAAAGGTAGAAAAGATCTGAATCATAGAGATGGGTGAAAAATCACTTGAGGCAGACAAAATGACCCTGAATAGTGATATGGATCCTCTTCAGGGAAGCACTAAGCCATCTATTTAAGTGGAAAGGAGGGAAGAGATTGTAGAAGGAAGCTGGCATCATCCTGTGGATGCCCCCAAATGCTGAGCTTGAAATTTTTTTTTTATGATGTTTAGCACAGTAACAATAATCCATGCAGCACTGGTAAGAAAAAGGAAAAGGGGAAAGAAGGAGTTAGCAGTCCCATGGAGACTCTGAAATGACAAAGCCTGAGTGGCTTAATTTGGAAGATCAAAAAGATATATCTGAAAGAGTCAGATAGTTCCACTCCCAGGTATGGCATCTTCATAGAGATGACTGGAAAAATCTGGGTTCATCTGGACACTGTTCCACAATTCTACATAGAGCATCTTTATAAAAGTGGTCTCAAGTAGTAGATTATTTGTGTGCAGAGGACTATATATATGAAATCAAGCAACATGTACTTTCTTATGCTTGGTAAAGTAAAAATACCTTGCAAACATTGTAAATCATCCAAACCATCACCAGCAATTTTAGTCCACACAGTCTCATTGATTCGTTGTGTGATAGCACAATGTAACTGGCCCCTCCCTTAACACACATCCCACTAATTTCCAATTTGAACTGTAAGGAATGGGATTGTTCTCGCACATGCCTTTGAGAGAAGTGTGTTCATGTTTCTCCCCAAGTGTTGTCCTAGCACTAGAACTGATGCACCATGGGGTATATTTGTCAGCGAACACTTCCCCATGACTTTGTAAGAACTTACACTCTCAGCTGAAGTGCATGTGAATTGTTCTTGTTCTTCATTCACTGGTATTCTTATTAATTTTACCATTTGAGCTTTTTGCCAGGGATCATTTTAACACTGAATTTTAAAAACTGACCAAGAAGCTTTTATATTTTGTTTGCTTAGCTAGCTCTCTTATGCTCTAATGACAGATTAGGGAAGGAACTGTGTGATTATTACATTAAAGTCTTTCTTCATTACATAGGGATATAAGGAACACATCTCTCCAAACTCTACTAAAGCATCGAGAAAATGATTCAAATAAAGCTTACACTCAAAAGACTTCTGACATTTTCTTGATGATCTTTTAATATATTTAAGCCAAATGACATTTAGCTTGAATGACACCACTCTTTGCCATATCTGTTCCTATGAGGAACAAATAATTTCAATATCTATCACATGAGGATTATGTGGTTAAAAAAAAATACTTTCAGTTGGTAAAGTTTGGGTAAGTTGAGGATATGTAGATTTAGCATAGTCTTATTCAGTATGTTTCCTTTCTAAGGAATAAACCTGAAAATAAATTTGGAAGTCAAGGGGAAAATGATTGTGTCTGCGGGTAGTATACACTAGAAGATACCTCCTTAAATCTCCTGCACTTAAGAGCCATGTCTGCATGGGATCCTGTTAGAGTGTGGGCCCTATAGTATTAATTTACCAATGCAGGAACAGTTGAACTCAGTTTTTTTCACAAGACTTTTATCCCTGACCTTTTTGTTTCCTTCCTTTTCATCCCTGTTCTTTCCTGTGTGCAGGATTCAAGGAAACCTCTTGATACATACAGTCAGCAAGTCCAGGTGCTGATGTTGATGCTGCAGTCACTGATGATGATAAAGGAGATAGCAGTATCTCTTCCAATGTGATATTTTCAAATATGAAATTAACTGAGTTAGATTATGGAAGGTGCTTCTGGAATGATAGATTAAGTGATCCTCCTCAGAGTAGCCATTTAGTGGAAGGCAGAGGGAATTAAGAAAGTAATAAAGCTGATGTAACAAAAGATTAGGCATGTTTCTCTGCTTCTCTATTCTATTCTTGTTTTTTCCAAAAAATTGGAGGCTTAACTTGGATTTTCTGCAAGTGTTCCTAAATTGAACTTAAGAAACTTCAAATGTATTTCTTTTCGATGCAAACAAATGGGGCCTGACATGACTTGTCCCTTCAGTAGGTGTCATGGGTTATAGTAGATTTTGTGACCCCCCTCTTTTCAACAAGGAGATTATAAAACCTGCAAGGGCAGAGATGTCTCAGGCACATAGTTGAATTTTGCCTTGCACTTAACACAGGGTAAGGGAAATGTCACATTATCCTGCTGATTACGCCCATTAAGGATTCAGGTTGCGTAACTTTCCTAATAGGGAGTGAAGAATAAATTCTGCAAGAGAGTTTAATGTTCACCAAAAGCATCAACAGCAAATGTAGAGGCAGTGCCCTTTAGCCACGCACAGAATACAAGTGAGAGAGTTGGTCTTTTTCTAACTCTTTGTGAATTACACGCAACTAAGTTCTCACCTCAAGGGCAGCAATGTATTTGTTTATTCTCTTACAGATTCCTTCTCAGCCTTGATGCAAAGCCACCAACTGAGTTGGAAGATCCAAACTGGGACAGAGAGTTTAAAGAGAGCACAGGATAGTCAGTCCCAGCAGAACTTCACATTGGTTGTGACCCAACTTCATTTGTTGAACACAAAGACATCTGCTCACAGATAATTGTAGATAAAATTGAAAATTCCTCATAAAAGAGAGGACACTGTGCCTATCTGAGCACATGATTACACATTTGTTGACTGAATAAAAAAAAAAAAAAAAACTATACTTGACATCAAACTCAGATTCACTGTTTAAAGAATTCTGAACTAAGTAAGGGGAAGACTTTACTGTACCCAGACATCTTCATCAATACAGGAGGGAAGAAAGCCATTTTCTCGTGCTTATAGTGTGTTGATACTGTCCCTCTCAATATGTTATGAGACACTTAAATGGATCATGACCATATGTGTATTGGCTGCATTGTAATGAATATGAAGGTTGTGTTCAGCTATAGACTACAGGACCAGAATGAAGATGTAGGTGCCAAGCATGGTGAGACACATCTTTTTTTTTTTTTTTTTTTTTTTTAAGCTTTCTTTTTTATTAGATATTTTCTTTATTTACATTTCAAATGTTATCCCGAAAGTTACCTATACCCTCCCCGTGCCCTGCTCCCCTACCCAAACACTCCCACTTCTTGGCCCTGGTGTTCCCCTGTACTAGGGCATATAAAGTTTGCAAGACCAAGGGGCCTCTCTTCCCATTGATGGCCAACTAGGCCATCTTCTGCTACATATGCAGCTAGAGACTGGAGCTCTTGGGGTTCTGGTTAGTTCATATTGTTGTTCCACCTATAGGGCTGCAGACCCCTTAAGCTCCCTGGCTCTAGCTCTAGCTCTTACATTGGGGGCCCTGTGTTCCATCATATAGATGACTGTGAGCATCCACTTCTGTATTTGCCAGGCACTGGCATAGCCTCACTCAAGATAGCTATATCAGGGTCCTTTCAGCAAAATCTTGCTGGCATATGCAATAGTGTCTGGGTTTGGTGGCTGATTATGGGATAGATCCCTGGGTGGGGAGGGATGGTCCATCCTTTCATCTTAACTCCAAACTTTGTCTCTATAACTCCTTCCATGGGTGTTTTGTTCTTTTCTAAGGAGGAATTAAGAATCTGCACTTCAGTCTTTGTTCTGTTTGATTTTCTTGTGTTTTGCAAATTGTATCTTGGGTATTATAAGTTTCTGGGCTATACACTTATCAGTGAGTATATATGTGAGTTCTTTTGTGATTGGGTTGCCTCACTAAGGATGATATTCTCCAGATACATCTATTTGTCCAAGAATTTCATAAATTCATTGATTTTAATAGCTGAGTAGTACTCCATTGTGTAAATGTACCACATTTTCTATATCCATCCTCAGAAAATTGGATATAGTACTACCAGAAGATCCAGCAATACCTCTCCTGGGCATATACCCAGAAGATATTCCAACTGGTAATAAGGGCACATGTTCCACTATGTTTATAGCAGCCTTATTTATAATAGCCAGAAACTGGAAAGAACCCAGATGTCACTCAACAGAGGTGAGACACATCTTTACCCCCAGTATTTTAGAGCTTCAGGCTGGGACCCCATACATTGGAGGCCAGCCTACCACATGTGGTAAGACTCTGCCTAAGGACAAACAAGAAAACCAACAACAGTAGTAAGACTATACTTAGTCAATTAATTAACTCTTTAATAAACAAAGGCAGAAAACATTAGAACGTATTATTTTCATCTAAGGAAAATGCCTTTAAAAAAAAACTATGAGCATATCCTTAAATTTTGTTCAACCTTGAAGATTTTAAGAGCTATCATAAGGGCTGGGAAGATGAGTCTGTCAGTAATGTGTTTACCTTCCAAACAAGAGGACCTGCTTTTGCTAACCAGCACCCATATAAAAACAATAAACACAGAATCAGAGAGAGAGAGAGAGAGAGAGAGAGAGAGAGAGAGAGAGAGAGAGAAAGAGAGAATTTACTCAATGTGTTATATTCCCCAACTGACCCCTGAGGTGCTTCCCAAAGGTAAGAAAATAGCTGCTTTCCAGTAGGGATGGAAATATTGATGCCACGTAGAAGTGTTGTCCTGCCCAATTCCTGTGGGACTTCATTACTGTGGCACATTTATTCCCAGACCTAGAAAATGCCACTCAGGTTTTCAAAGTACAGCCTTTATCCTCAATTTTACTTAATCCTTTCCAGAAAAATATAGCAGATGGGAGTTTTACTTATTTGTCTTGAGTGGTTTAGCCACAAATCCTATTTGCCATAGACAAATAGCTCTAAATATTTATGGTCCATTTCACCTGATTTAACTGTGTCATGATGGGTTGTTGCTAGTACTACATTGCTCCTAATAACACATTATTTTGAAATGGGTAAGTTAATAACATCAACCCCTTAGCTTTCTTTGTTTATACTAAATCTACCATTATAATTAAGGCAATAATACTTGTATACCTGTATGCATGCATATATGGAAGTGCATATGTATTTGCAGGTGCTTGTGTATATGTGTAAGCATATAGAGGTCAGAGAACAACAACAGTGGGTGTCGCCCATCACAATCTATACATTTTATTTTGTTCTAATTTCTTAATTCCATCTTATAGTATGCGTGTGAGTGTGTGTGTGTGTGTGTGTGTGTGTGTGTGTGTGTGTGTACAATGTGATGAGGTTGCTTTTCTTTTCCATCTTGTAGGTCAAGAGATGGTCATCAAGCTTGACAGTGGCCACCATTGTCTGCTTTATCAATTCACTGGCCCCACTTATTTTATTTTATTTTTATTTAATTTTGATTTTGGAATATAATTGACCTGGAGCTTGTCAAGTAGGTTTGCTGGCTGCCCAATTAGTGCCAAGTATCTGCCTATTTCTGTCTCCCTAGCTATGAGATTATAACTATAAACTGTTTTGCTCAACCTTCTCATTTTTTTACTCAAGTTTCATGGACCAAACTTACATTGTCATCCTTGCATAACAATTATTTTATGGAATGAGCTATGTCTCTAGTTCAAGTCAGTTTTATTTTAAGTTAATGGTTAGCTCCTAATGTTATCATCATCTATAGACTAACATTTTAGGGGTCTGGAAGTTTCTCTGTGTGAATGTATTATAAGAAATATATCAACTTTTGTAATACCTATAATGTTTCCAATTTCTATCCATTCACTTTTTTTTATTTCAAGAGGCTCATTTATTAGACTTATATGTCTTTTTTTTTCAACTTAGCTATATTTTTTTTCCTTCTCTAGTTGCCTATCTGTCATTGAATGATAGTTTTTCAATGCAGTCAAATAACAGAAGGAACAGATGATGAGCAGACAGGTAACATAGATGCTTGTGGGATTCTTAGCTCCTTGAAAATTTAGAGAAAATGCTAGAATAGCAATTTGGATTACTTGTGGGTTTTCTTGATCTGTGATCCACCTAATTGTCTTATAACATATTGTTGGAGTAGATAATAGGAAGTTTGTAGAATATGTTCCTATATGTTTACCATAAGGAAGAGATCTAAAAGTTGGTTTCCTGTTTGAATTGTGATTTGACCACTGAACAGTTTACTTAGTCAGAAAAACCTTTATTATCTACAAAACTTCTTCATCCCAAGTGCTTATGTTTGCTTCAACTCTGAAAGTGGCTCTGTACTCAGGGCTGACACACTCTGTTGTTGTAATTAGGATGTTAACCAGAAATGGTCATGCTTCTAATTCCAGATGGCCCAACTAGTGTCAAACAAACAAACAAACAAACAAACAAAAGTCTGTAAATTATGATACATTTCAGTATTTTTATTTGAAGTCACTTAAGGTATGAGAGGAAAAAGTGCTATAAATTCAATACCAAACCATTCTGACAGCTGTAATGGTGTATATGTAGGCTGTAGAAGTAGTTACCAAGAGAAATGTGGTAGCTGTAGTCATTTACATGTGTTTGAGTTTAGATCAGTTTGCTAAAAAACTTTTCCACAAAGGGACAGACAAAGCAAAACTTTAAAATGATTATTTTCAAAACATCAAAAACTCTTTGATTGAGACCATTTATAAAACCTAAACACAAGTGAGATATATATGTATATATATATATATATATATATATATATATATATATATATATAT
>LR749555.1:3035924-3170636 GCA_902729485.2 Mus minutoides
ATTTGAAACATTCTGAAAAGAACGTGTGCATAATTTTTTGAAGTCTTTCAGTGTTAGTGATCTGTTTTTCAACAGAAGGCCAGAGAATTGGGGAGTGCTGATGCTCAGAGCTGCTCAGGCCTTACATGGTTGGTCACAGCTCTGAAGGGTTGCTGCCTGGACCAGAGCACCACTCCTTAAAATGGTGAAACTGTGATTGGCTGCAGGAATGTTGATGTGGGCATCAAGTGATGGGTACATAGAAAAGTTGAGATATTTAACCTGAGAAAATATGACTCTGGAGTCAAATATAAACCAACTGAAACTAGTGAGCTGGCGTGAGCAATGGCTTCCTCTGAAGTACCTATTGAGAAACAGTGAGGTTCCTTCAAGAATCATAGAAAATGAGTGTGAGGATAGCACTTGTTCATCACCCTTCAGTGTATGTTACCCTGTCATGAAGCGACTTCGAATTTGCTTTTTGACTTTTGGGCATGCCCTCTGGGTCATCATTGGTAAATACAAGTCGATGGAACAATGAACTTAGATTTTAATCCATATATACATTCTCTGTAGGTTTATGTGTTAACGTGTTTTTCTCCAGCAAAGCACTCCTTCACGGTGGTAGATCCTAAGACATGGGGCCTAATGAAGATTCTAGGTAGTTGAGAATTACCTCCAAGGGCTTGGAGGTCCCAGATCCTTTCTGTCGTTATTCCTGGCAATCATGAAGTGAGCACCTTGTTCAATCAACCCTGTGCTCTCTCCCATGATGTGCTACCTCACACTTAACTTCAAAGCAATGGGACCAAGTGACTGAAGTCCCTAAAGTATAGCTGAAAAATATTGTAACTCCATTGAGGCTGTTTACCTCAGTGTTATAGTATCAAAAAGACAGAGATGAGCAACTCATCCAGTGTCTGTACTTAAAAAACAATGGAAGAGCGATGCTTCTGTTATGGAAAGATCTATGAAACATCATGCAAAGAGGATTGGTAGCATTCTTTCTGTCTGTGTGGGGGATTGGCATCAGATGTCACCCAAAGCAGTGATGGTTCAGTGGGATAAGGGTGGCAAAGGCATTCTTCCTCCTTACCCTAATGACCCTAAACTTCTAGGACCCTGTGGCTTAATTGGAGGATTGTTTCAGGCTATCTTGCTTAGTCTTGATAGCAAATCCGAAAGTTTATCAAAACTCCCATCTCTAAGTGTTTGAACAGCTATTGTATTTTAAGAATATGTAACATCTGTTTGTAATACTGAGATTGTTAATGAGAAAAAAAGTGGCACCATGGGCTCAAGATGAATGAAGATCTGCATCCTCCTCTTCCTAGGAGTGAGAAGGCTCAGAAGGCTGCAGGCTGGCCTTTATTCTGGAATATCACTTCTCTATTGGCCTCCAGATGCAGAAGTGTACAGTTTTAATCTCAACATCAGTAGGAAATCTCACTCATTACATTTTAAACCCTAAATCAGAAAATGAACCTCGCTTGTCTCTCTGTCTTTGCCTAGTAAGACTGAAGTTTACATAAAGAGTTGGCTCTCTTTGGGAATTTCCCAATTGGGTATATGATGTCCAAATTTAATTAAAACTTCTTTAGTAAGTGGAAATGATAGGAAGACTCATGTATTTTTTATTAGGTTTAATGTCAATTGAGTTAAGGCACGTGCTGTGACTGAGTTCCCTGGATACATGCCATACATTTTTCTATGCCACCTGGCTATGAAACAAACATGAAGGACTTGGCTGTTAGAGGAATAAAACCTCTGTACTAGACAAATGGAATGGCATTCCTCACGAAAACATGGCAACTTCAGGCTTTTTATTGTCCTCCCTTCTGCCAATGCTCTGGGAGGCTCTCTATTCTTTCCAGGAAAGGGAGAAATAAAAATATCCTCATGGAAAATGGAAAGCAGCCGTTGTTGGTTTTCTACTTTCCTAATAGGGTATTCTCCCTGAAGCATAGCAAGCAGAATTGTAAGATGGACTGATGACTACTTTCTAAAAGACCCAAATATTGAGACAAGGAGAAAGTCATGCACCACATTCAGAGTGCATCAGAAAAGGATTCCAGGTCATTAGACAGGGCCAGCAGTCACCACAGAGGGGGGCAGCATGGTTCTGGGCCACAGGCACTGGCTTCTCTTTGTCTTGGGAACTGAATTGCTGAGTAGCCTCCAGGAACATAATTAAGTTCCCAGATTCTTCTTTTGACAAATCCAGAATACAAACAATGACCGCCATTGCCTGGTGCTATTGAATTCCTTTGAGAGTAGAGCATTCTACAGTGAGAATTCTGTGTAAGCTGGTAATTATACCGGGGAGAAAAGTATGTTGATAGGGGCAAATGGGCCAGGTGGCCAACTACTAATGCTTCTAGGGATGGTGAAGACCTATAGATTATATGCCAAGAAGAAA
This sequence comes from Mus minutoides, assembly GCA_902729485.2. NCBI lineage: Eukaryota > Metazoa > Chordata > Mammalia > Rodentia > Muridae > Mus > Mus minutoides. The sequence continues at coordinate 3,038,323 of LR749555.1, forward strand.
GGTAGATTTATGGTCATTTGGAAATTCTTACCTTTATCAAAGGCTAGGCTTAAGCATGAGCGTCGGTGGTGTGTATGTGGTCAGTGAACTACCCTTGTAGTTGGGGTATGTCACTTCTGTTTCCTCACAAGGTGTCAGATAAATGCTTTCAGGACAGTACCAGTGCAAGTCATTTGAAATTTAAGAGAGACATCAGCAGGCAGGTCTCAGACTAAAGGCAGGCAGTGACACAGAAGAATGCTGGGTACAGTGGAAGCAACATTGATATAAAGGAGCCATTTCTGAGAAGCCTGAACTTCAAAGAAAATCGCCCACAGCAGAGAGGCTGACACAGAGCTGAATGAATAATGAAAAATACAATAAAGACCAAATCTGATAGGGATTTAAATTATATGTAAAAAAAATTTATTTCTGGAGAAAATGAGATGATAGGGAGGGTTTGGCACAAACTGAAGGATTCATAACTAGAATGGCTCACAACTTCTATCACTTAATCCCTGAAAAGTCTCAGCCTCCATGAGAAGGTGGTTAGGGGAAAGTATAATATTGGGATTTTTTTTTTCTGAAACATAAGATGGCATGGTAATTCCCATGTATTCTGTCCAGTTCCCACTTGAGTGGAATAAGATTTTGACCTTCATGGAGGCAACTACAGAAGCTAAGAAAGCTGTCTGTGCCCACCCATGCAGAACCAAGTGCAAATATGAAATGGTCTCGCGGAGCCCAGGTGTCTCTGCATCATAGTTTCTCCTGTCAAACATGACTGTAGAAGATGATACCTTCATATTTTTAGATCTGTTTGTATCCCTAAGCATCAAGAATCCTCTGTACTCCCACTCCTATGTTGGAGATGGGACATTAAAAGGGGACAGGCACATGCTGATGTAGATATACAGACACAATGTGGCAGAGCTATGGAAAGATTTGGAGCAGAATCAAGAATGGTATCTCCATGAGCCACTGAAAGGGTAGTTGGCCATACCTCTAGTTCTGTTACCTGTCTCAATTCCATGGGACACCCAGGGATTCTCCATTGGTAGCATCTACTTGCTTTATGCAAGTTCCCAAGGAGCATTAGCCATGCAGGGAAATGAACCTATGACCTTTCTGAATCTACTGTCCTCTAACTCACTCTTTGTTGTATCCCTGCCCCATCCTCCACTTATTTTCAAGGTATAATCAAGTTATCCGTAAGGGACCAATGTTATGCAATGCCCAGGATTTCTTTTCCTTTTGAACTCTGGCCAACTTTTATTTCATGAGTTCTGAAGCCTCTACTCTCTCCTGTGATGTTGTTCTTTCAGAAGGCTGCTGAGCCTACCCCCAGACCATCTGAGTAGGCTACCATGCTGAACTGAATATTGATATGGATATTTGGAGACCCTGGCTGCTGAGAACAGCACTCACAGGTTTCCTTTAAGTTTCTCTGGGTCTCATTTCATATTTTCCTTATTTTCTTAGGTTGGGGAGCACAATAACCTATTTCTCATTCTTCTCTCTCCTTACACATGCTCAATATTTTAGAAGATAACAACCTACCCTAAAAGAGTGGCATGTAAATTGAAGGACATCCTATAGTTATCCACTATAGAGCTTTCAGAAGGTACATTCCAATTTCACTAAAGCTTTAATAAAAGCTGTTGCTCCAGTTCAAATCCAGGCACCTTTCTGCCATGCCAATCCTTGCCAAAAAATGTCTTTATGCTTTCTTTCTCTTTCATCCTGTTGCTTCTCCCAGACTTCTACTCTTATATTTACGTAGCATAGGCTCAAATGCTGTTTGATCCTGACTTGGTGTAATTAGTTACACCAATTAGTACAAAGAATAATTGGAATAACAGCCATAGTTCTATACCTCTGTGGAAAGCATGCCTTGTTGAATTCCTGGATATTTAGTTGTCCCCAGTCGATAGAAACTATAGGACACAAGCATGTGTTTTGAACACTTGATTTCCAGCTGTTGGTACTTATGTGGGAAATTGTAGAAACATTAAGAGATGAAACCTACAACCCTGAGATTCTACCTCACACTGGTCACAATGGCTAAGATAAAAAAACTCAGGTGATAGCAGATGCTGGTAAGGATGTGGAGAAAAAGGAACATTCATCTATTATTGGTGGGATTGCAAGCTGGAACAACCACTCTGGAAATCAATCTGGCAGTTCCTCATAAAAACTGGACATAGTACTACCAGCTCCTGGGCATATACCCAAAAGATGCTCCAACATATAACAAGGACAGATGCTCCACTATGTTCATAGCAGCCTTATTTATAATACTCAGAAGCTGGAAAGAAACTAGATGTCCCTCAACAGAGGAATGGATTCAGAAAATGTGGGACATTTACACAATGGAGTATTACTCAGCTATTTAAAACAATGAATTCATGAAAATATCATTTTGAATTAGGTAACCCAGTCACACACACAAAAACCCATCTTATGGTATGTATATCTTATAATATCCACTGATAAGTGAATATTCGCCCAAAAGCTTGTACTTCTCAAGATACAATTCACAGACCATATGAAGCTCAAGAAGGAAGACCAATATGTGGATGCTTCTTAGAAGGGGGAACAAAATACTCTCATGGGAGGTAGAGGGTAGGAGGGACTTGGGAGGAAGAGAGGAGGGTGAGGGGGAAAAATGGGGGCAGGATCAGGTATGGGAAGAGACAGAGATGATATACAGAGTGTGAGGAATTTGAACAGAGGTGTGTAGCAATGGGTAATAGGGAACTGAGGGTAGACATCATCAAGATGTCCCAGATGACAGGAAAGAAAGAGGCTCCCAGGACCCAAAGAGATGAGATTAGCTGAAATGTCTAACAAAGGGGAGGGAGAACCTGTAGAGACCATATCCAGAGGTTAGGCAAGGGCCCTAGTTGGGGGATGAGGCCACCCACTCATCTCCAAAATTTTAACCCAGAAGGGTTCTTGTCTAAAGGAAATATGGAGACAAAGTGTGAAGCAGAGACTGAAGAAAAAGTCATCCAGATACTGCTCTACCTGGAGGACGCATCCCATATACAGTCACCAAACCCAGACACTACTGCTGATGCCAAGAAGTGCTTGCTGACAGTAGCTTGTTATAGCTGTCTCCAGAAAGATTCTGCCAGAACCTGACAAATACAGAAGCAGATACTCACAGCCAACCATTGGACTGAGCATGAGTACCCCAATGGAGGAGTTAGAGAAAGGACTGAAGGAGCTGATGGGGTTTGCAGCCCCATAGGAAGAACAACAATATCAACCAACCAGACCCTCTAGAGCTCTCAGGGGCTAAACCACCAACCAAAGAGTACACATGGAGGGACCCATGGCTCCAGCTGCATATGAAGCAGAGGGTGGGCTTGTCTGGCATCAATAGGAGAAGCCCTTGGTCCAGGGAAGGCATGATTCCCCAATGTAGGGGAATGCCAGGGTGGTGAGGTGGGAGTGGATGGGTGGGAAGGGGGAGCACCCTCATAGAAGGAGGGGGAGGAGAAGTGGGATAGGGGTTTCCAGAGGGGAAACAGGGAAATGGGATAACATTTGAAATGTAAATACATAAACTATCCAAAACAAAATACAAAAAAACAAAAACAAACATACAAAAAAAAAAACAAAAAGGAGAGAGAGAGAGAGAGAGAGAGAGAGAGAGAGAGAGAGAGAAAGAGAGATCCTAGCTGGAGGTTACTGGCAGAAAGAAGAAGGGGTTCTTGAGATTCATATCCTGGCTACACTTTCAGCCCAATCTGGCTGGACCATGAAACAAGTCAAGCCATACAAAACCACTTGTCATTCCTTCTCTGGCAGAAGAGGTGCTTCCCTCTGAGCGGTTTGCCAAAGTAAATTCCTCCCTTAACTCTTCTGTCAACCATTCTGTCACAGTAATGAAAAAAATAATGAATGCAGAATTTTCCATCAATATTCCAAGGAATGAGACAGTTTTGCCATCCATAGATTCTAACGTATAATACAGCAGGGTCCCACATTATTGGAGATGAACAGATAGAAAAACAAACATAATTCTACAATTGCATGGTTAGGTTAGGGATGTCTTTTTATTAAGAACAAACTTTTTAATACCCTTTGGCTGTTGTCTAAGGAGTAATGTATTTTTTAGAGTCAATTTCTCAATCCAAATAATTCTCAATACAATTAATGAAGAGAGACAGAGACAGAGAGAGAGGGACATAGACAAAGATGGAGAAAGATAGAGAGAGATAGAGAGACAGAGAGACAAAGACAGAGTGTGTATCTTAAGCTTGGCATGAGCTTTTGAAATTCCAAGCTCACTCCCAGTGAAACAGTTCCTCCAATAAGACCATGCCTCCTAATCTTTTCAAACAGTGGCACTCCATGGTAACTAAGCATTCAAATATGTAAGCCTATGGGGGACATTCTTATTCAAGCCATAAGAATGGCTACAGACATTTCTCTAGTCTCTTAAATAAAAATAGAAATAGTTATTGCCAAATGAAAACTCCTTCCATATGCCCTTTCTTTGCCAAAATCTTTTTTGAAAAGTTATTTAGAAAACTTATTATGAAGTATATATACTTTACTGGTTTCTTAAACAACAATAGAACTCACTCTAAATGTTAAATAAATAAACAAATTAATAATACATACATGCATTTTTTTTTCAAAATTTTCTCTTTTACTGGTGGTCTGAAGGTGGCTTTGTTGAGGACAGTTTCTTTGGGACATAAGGAAGCCCTAAGACTTTAGAGACAACATAAGAAAGTTTGTTCTCTTTCCCATATGCTCAGTATTTGGTAGAAGATAAGAAAGAAAGACATAAAGAAAATCAGCACCCCCAAGCTTACAAATGATTCCATATCTGGTGATCATGCAAGCCACGAGATAATAGATGTTTTGAAATTGGCACAGCTTCTTTCTGGATAATTGAGGGGACAGAGTCAATAGTTCAGCATCCCATCCTCATTCATTTTGGAAAAGATAAATAGTGTCACAGAAAACCAATCTATACAGAAACCCTGAACAAACAATTACAAGCATCATAAAGCAAGAAGGTCTGGAATCGATCCCAGCAGACGTTTCCTATTCTCACTCTTCTTTAACTTTGTCTATTAGGTGGTTTGCAGATTCAACCTTCTGTGAGTGTTCTTAATAGTATAGTATCAATTTACCCAGGTAAGAAATGTCTGCACCCATTTCCCTCTCAATAAAGCAAAATAGGACACCATTAAGTTGTTTTTTTCTCTGTGATGTATGGTTTGATTAAACAAAAGAAGAAGAGGGATAGTGAGGTCTGTGTATGTGGATCACCTTTAAACAAAGAACATGACTCAGTTTTTTTTTCTCGTTTTGTTTCATTCTGTTTCTTTGTTTGTTTATTTGCTTGTTTCTGAGGCAGGTCTCACTATATAGCTCTGGCTACCCTGGAATCACTTATGTAAACCAGGCTGGCCTCAACCTCAGAGATTTCCATGCTGCTGCCTCCCAAGTGCTAGAATTAATGGCTAATGCCACCAAAACTAGCCCACAACTAAATGTTCGTATTTTAAAATAAATTTCTAATTTGTTGGATAGAATACCTATCTCTAGAGTAGTGGTTCTCAACCTTCCTGATGCTGTAATCCTTTAAAGTTGTGGTGACCCGCTACCATAAAATTATTTCATTGCTACTTCATAGCTGTAATTTTGATATTGTTATTAATTGCAATGTAAATATCTAATATGCAAGATATTTGATATGTGGCCCTATGACATGTTTGTTTGACCCCAGTTGCAACTTACAGGTTGAGAACCACTGTTGTAGAGGACTTTTCAGCCTCTATAGGCTCCATCCTGTGGTGTGTGTATATTTGTGTGTGTATGTGTGTGTGTGTGTGTGTGTGTGTGTGTGTGTTGTTATTCTCCTCAGCTTCTGTCTTCTTTCCCAAAGCACATTGTACCCATGTACTGCATATGTATACACACACATACACACACATCACCAACACCACCATCACCACCACTACCACCACCACCACCACCACCACCACAGGATGATATTTTCTTTGGAGTCGTGTGGCAGGATTCTTTTCATAGCCAATCACAAGACTGTAGATGTCTCCAACATCTACTATCTTCTTGTGCTTTCAAGATAAGGAGCTCCTACTCTTGGCCAGTCTTTCATGGGACTGTATAAAATTATTGTATTTGGCCACTTACTGGACATTCTATTGGGACATCTACTTTGCTCTAACTGTAGGAAAAAACTTTCTACCTTGTAGAAAAAAGAAAAAATATTTCTATACTGTTTAGTGTTGTTCACGATAGTAAACCAGGGCTTAACCGATCAGGGCATGAGTTGGAATTTCTACTTTATACTTCCATGGTTTGTATTAATGAGACCTCTTCTATCAACTATTAAAGATCCTGTATTACTGACCTATATATACCTCAATCTCTTATGCCCCGTGCTTTCCTTTTCAGAAGGCCTACCATAGGAAGACTTACTTTTATCCCACAAGTCATCTTCCTGATTCAATGCTCTTTAATTATTATCACTTTCCTCCATCTCTTTAATAATTTCTCTAAATGATATCAGACTGTCTTCTTCATTATTTAGATGTCAGTTTAAACATTGTTTCCCTCAAAGAGACCTTTTAAACCCCATATATATATATATATATATATATATATATATATATATATATCCCTTTATTCCCCTACTCTCTGCACAATAGCCTCATCTAACACTTTTGTGGGAGATCAAATTAATCAGGGTGAACTATTTTACTGCATATTTATGACTACAATCTTCTGAAATCTGATCTTCTAATGGTCTTCACCTTACAATGTTATCTGCTCCTATATTCTTAATGCAAGAGGAAGGTAGTGTCAGTATGACAAATATTTAATGAATGAATACACAAAGTTGGATGATGTGTGAAGCTTCTACTGAAGTGTTAAGTCACTGTAAAATACTCAACTGATTAAGTGGGTAGGTACAATTATTGTGTTATCTTACTTGACACATAGGTTTATCTACTGTGTTACAAAATTCTCATAGCTGTGACTTTAAAAAGATAGAATAATATGTTCTTATCATGTTTTTAAAAATTCATAATGAGTGTCAGAGGACTGGGTTGGGGGGTAGATGCCATCATTATATTCTTTCATCCTCATGTTTCAAAATGGCTACTGTAGATTCCCTATCATTTCTGTTTTTATGTCAGCAAATTACATGAAGAAAGGAGTGAATGAAATCATCCTTTCTTTATAGTCCTGTCAATATACTTCATTCTCAGAATGTATAAATAAAAAGATAATCTGGCAAACATGACCTAAGATAGCAATGTGCTTACCCAAAAACAGAAACAGAAGGAGAGATTGATAATTTGTTTCATAGAAGGAAGGAACTATGCTTAACACACATTTGGATGTCAGTGACAGTGGCACTAAATCACACAGATTATAGATCTTGGATAGAAGCCAAAACTGACAACACCCTACTTGTCAAGAGCATCTAAACTTCCTCCAACACAGTAAGAGAACTTCTATCCAAGGCCCTCTGTAGGAGTACTGTTGGCAGACAAGTATGCCAGTGTGAAATCTATTGTTTTTATTATTCTACCAGATTCTGAGATTTCAAGGAACTTTCAGATAAACTGTATAGTTGACCATTCTTTGACTTCCTTCTCAGCTCCTCTGAATAGCTGTCTTCCTTTGCTCCTTTATCCTAATGATATTAATGACAATAATAATGTTTTGGGGGGATTATCTTCTATTTGCTGTGAACTTTACTTTTGTATAAAAATTAATTTGGGACTGGAGGGATGGCTCAGCCATTAAAGGCTAAACCGGGAGTGAGCAAAAGTTAGTTTAGCTAGTTCTCAGAATAAAGCAAATAAAATTAACCTGTTTTTGAGCCCATTAGTGAACTAAATAATCCGTCAGATATAGAGAGGTTAAGTACTTTTTCCAAGTAAACCCAGAGTTTGGTTCCAGTGTCCTTCAGTTCTTATAACAGGCTTGTTTGCCTGTTTAAGACCCACAGTGAAGTGATGGTGATGCTCTTGTCTCTGTCATCATAATTACATTGAAGCTGCATGTTGGTCATTCAAAACAAATGATTATCTGAATTGAAGAGAAGTCTGGATTTTATTTTGTTGCTTTAAGAAAGCTAGGCTCATGTGGCCTGTGTTGGTGTGTGTGTGTGTGTGTGTGTGTGTGAGAGAGAGAGAGAGAGAGAGAGAGAGAGAGAGAGAGAGAGAGATTGTCTAACCATAGCCTCATTTTGACCTGGGAGAGTACCCTCACCTTGAGTTAGGCAAGAGGAAGATCAATTTGTAAGATGAGCAAAGATGTTAAACTTCTTCTTCCTGGTTGCTCCTCTTGTCCATAGGTGAGGCTCTAGAGTCCTAGGATGGTTAACATTGAAAATAATAGTTTTGGGCATAAACTACAAAGCACCTACAGCAATGGAATGCTGTACAGTCATCACTAAGAGAGTGGTGACATTACTACTGGTGACCCACAGGCAAGAGAATCCTTGAATTATCAGAGAGAACTGTGCCTCTTTGGGGTGAATACAAATTTTTCCTATTGCTTCTGTGTTTCAGGATCTTCACAAAGGATCATAGTAATGTATTCTGCCATGTCATTTTTCTCCAATTATCTGAGCATTTTCAGGGATTCTGGAAGTAATGAGATATATGTGGAAGATGCTTCAAAGAAATGATTTGGGGAGTTTTTACAGCAAAACTGATCATTTTCCCTGAAGGGCACAAAGCTCACTGCCTCATCTTCCATGTGAACACTACACTCTATGAATTTTATTTATTTATTTTTTAAACAGAGAAAGAGAAAAGGAAATTGTACAGGAAAGATGAATTTTATAGAAACTCAGTATAGAAATCTTTTAACATAAGAAAAATAAGTAGCAAGAAATCATTTCCCTAAGGAAAATATCTTGAAAGTTAAGTAGATTCTCTTAGGTAGAGGAAGTGAGCCAGAACTAATACAACAAGCCATGTAAATATATATGTGATGCTGGGAACAGACGAAAAGCATGGCTCATCTTTTATTTTGAAGAAACGTGTATTTAATGCATTGTGCTTCTTCCATCAGCTTTGTTACACTCCATTGGATTAAGAGGTAACAGCAGGCAAGCTAATTTTGAAATCACATACACATGCTACATAATGGCAGGCATAGCTTTTGGAAGTATTATTTGTCATTTAAAAACCCATATTGTATATATTTCAAAAGAATGCCTAAGACTCTTTCTAGTAATATTTTACATGATACTCACTGGGTCTGCACTATCTGAATAATGCCCAGTCTTCTTCATGCAGTCATGTATGCATTACACCAGGTGGTCTCACTGTCTTAAAAACTCTTTTCTTATCCACTCATTGTCTCAGCAATGTGAAGTTAGGTCAATGGAGAATTCTTGATTATTACATATTAACTCTTAACAGATATTCAGAAACCAGATTACTATCTACAGTTGCAAGGACCATACTCATCTAACAAAGAGAATACCTTGCCAAAATGACACTTAAATCCTCTGATTAACACCATCCTGAATTATATATCCCTGCCGTGAGACAAAATAACAGAAGCCTAGAGAAATTTGGTCATCTGTACAAGATTGCAAGGAAATAAGATATATATGGAGTGGTAGATCATGTGGTCTAGTTACATAGTCCTCTCTGTGATTCCTTTGTTGATATTATTTATTCATTCTTCCATTCATATTACCCTCAACCAAGTGTTTTCCTGGCCAACAATGATATATAGATAATACAGGTGAAGATAGATTATCCTGACTCTCAAAAAGTCACAAACCAGTTGAAAGGAGACATAAGAAGGGGAGTAGCAGAAGTCCTGTGAAATTTCTCTTTATCCAGCATGGGATGAAACTATCATGGAATACATATAAGTTAAGATGTCCCTAAAATGCCAAGAAGAAATTTCCAAGAGGCATTGTGTGACAAATGTAATATCTCGAACAAAGGTATAAGGCAAGGAGCAAAGATGACATGAACAGGTACCTACAAATCATTTGGTTTTCTTTGGGGGTAAACATGCTACAGAAGAAGAGGTGACATCATTAGCAAGGGCTGGAATATAGGCAGGTTAAAGCAGCAACATTCTGCATAGTAGGAGGTGGAAAATTATGTAATGAGGACAAAAAACAAAATCATATCAATATCTACCTTTATTTTAATATTATGTTAAAAGGGTTTTTATGTCTATGAGTGTTTGGCCTGGATGTCTATATTTACAGCGTATGCCTGCAATACCTGTAGAGGCCAGAGGGGATGGCAGATGCCATGGATTTGGAATTACAGATTATATAAGTAGCCTTAAAGGTCCTGGAAATCAAACCCTGGTTCTCTGGAAGAACAGTTAAGTGCTTTTAATGACGATCCATTTCTCTAGCTACTATGTTGATTTTTATACAACTTTAAATGACTATACAACTACAGTAATATAGAAATTTAATTTACATGTAAACATTACACATTAAAATTCTTTTCCTGATAAGGTCAATTTATATTGATAAGTTTAAAGGTTACTGCCATCTGTAATAAAGAGACAGTAGGACTCTTTAGAAACTTCATTGACATATGTAGTATATAATGCTTGTTTAAGGTCTGTAAAGTTTAGGGCCAGAGGTGTGAGGTAAGAGGTGATCAATGCACTAAGATGTTGCAACCAAAGAATTTAGTACTGATAAAGCCAAACATATTGAAATAAGAATGGGGGAGGGGTGGATTAACATAATCTCAGTAGTTGAATCTATGTGGTTTGGTTATAGGTTGATAATGATATTTAACATACCCCTTCACACTATGACAATTCCATCCACAAGACTACTCATTGTCTGCTTAATATGTGTATCAGAGATCACAGTGGAAGTTCAGACTCCTCTCTTGTTCTTGGAAATATTCTGTTCTCTTTACCCAACTGCTCACTTTATTTATTTCAGAGAGCTTTGGGCAGGCACAGCACATGAATGCCAGCAATTCATGTGGAGTCAAAGTGGTTTAACTAATTAACCAGTGCAACTTCTCATCTTGGTGCCTATATCTTTTAAGACCTGCCCTGAACAATTGACTTAGTTACTTGTCATGCTTCTGTGATTTAAAAAAAAAAAAAAATAGCGAAAAGCAACTTAAGGAAGAAAATATTTATGTTAGCTTAGAATACCTGAAAATAGAGTTCCTTAATTGTGAGGAAAGATTGGATTGGCATGGTGGTAGGGGCAGGCAGCTTGAAAATCACATTTCCCTTTGCATACAGGAAGCACAGGTAGAGAAAATAGGAAGTAGCGTGAGGCTAAACATTTTCAAAGCCCTCCTACAGTAAAGTACATTTTCAAGCAAGACTACCTCCTCAGGGTTTAATAACCTCCCTAGATAGTACCAGCTTCTGGGCACAAAATATTTGACTACAAGATTCTTTGAAAGACATTTCTCATACAAATCACCACATGATCAGTACCTATCAATTGTAATCATCTTGGTAGTGTCAGCACTAACCCACTACATATGTGCTCCTGTTTTTATGTATAGTAGCAAGAGACTGTGGTCTTTAGCATTTGTGTTTGTTGCTCTTGTTCATGAGGCAGTGCTTGACAGAGTATGCTCAGAGAATGTTTCTTGAATTAAAAGGTAAATAGGTAGATGAATCTGTGCATAGGTAAATGGATAGATAAAACTGACTCTTCGTAAACATCATTTCTTGATAAGATCACTAGAGAGTAATTTTTCCCATTAGGAGATGATAAAACTATGTCTTAAAGGAATTAGGGACACTTCTAAAATTATCCTGTTAGAACTCTTTATACAGTCTACAAAGAGGAAATAATCAAAGTGGCTTACATGATGAAGTGAGTGTATTGACTTGGGTAATTAGGCAGTCTAGAAGGTCAGCAGTCTCAGAATTGCTCAATTTAGAGGCTCAAGAGTGTGTTCAAGGATGGATCTGTATCTTCTTCCACTTCTCTTATTGTGTAAACATTTTATTAAAGTGGATAGAAGTTCTACTCACATATGCTAGTTGCATATACTGGTATATATACAAGTATAAATGTATATTATCTATTTAGAAAGATACGGATGATCAGTAAGTTAGCCAGTACAAAATTTCAGGATCATTTAAACAATGATAAGAATAGTAATAGTTTATTGAATAAATGGATAATGAAAAAGCTCACTTGATTCATCCTTTACCTAATTTTATGACTCTGACCTGTCAGTTTAGACATAGATTCCTGAACTAGATGTTGTCAAGCAAGATAAGACATTTTGAATGGCTTAGACAGTCTATCTACCCTTTCCACTGAGGATGAAATTGTTTTGTGAGTCCTCCATAAAGCAAGAGGATTAAATGCACAATACCTATTGTGATGGAGGAAGAAAATGATGTTGGGTATAGACATGGAAGTAAATTCACAAGTGTCTTGCTACAAGGTCATTTAAGATTGTGCAGTTATTGATAAACAATGCTCTCTAAAGAGCAGCAGAACCACCATCACTTAGATGACACAGTCATTGTGACCATGAACTCAAACTGAGTGTAACTATTTGCACTGAGCTTGCACAGGACAAGCAGGGTTAACACACAGAGGGGGAAGACCCGGGACCCTACTCCTAACTGCTGAATGCTGTACTACTGATGAACTCTATCTTGAGTAGCCACTGGTAGACCTGTCAGACTCCAGTGAAAGTTCCAATGTAATGTCCACACAGATGGTCCAGGTAAAATCCACAGGAACACAAGCAAAACGAATGTAGGTAAGAGACTAGTAGGAAAGATTGTGTGGACAGAGTGGAAGAAAAGAGGGAGCTCTAAAGGGCAGCGACAAGAGCAATCAGCATAAATTATATACACCATGGAATTGTCACAACACAAATTTAATTAAAAAGAAGCTCTCTGATGGAAGATTTGGTTGTAAAATATTCTAAGTTTTATACTTATTATTTTGTGCAGCTATTTTTAAACTTCTTCCTCCATTGAATGCTATGGAACACATTAAGAATATTAATTCAGCAATTATGAATTTGGTTATGCTGGAAAAGTATTTTCTATACAACATGATGACCCGAATTCACATCTGTATCACCCACCAGAAATGCTAGGTGCAGCAGCTTTAACCTATAATCCTAGTCCAAGGAGGAAAGGTCCCTAGGGCTTGCTGACCTGCTAGACTTGACAAGCTGGTGAGCTCCAGGTCCATTTGGATACCTTGTCTCAAAGTAAGCTGGACAACATTTGAAAAGGGTTTAAAAAAAAAATAGGTCAGTCTTGGACCTCCATACACATGTACACACATGTAAAACTACACCCTAACATTCACATGAGAACACACATGAACTAGTACACAGATATCACACACACACAAGAATAATTCTTCACTATTAAATTTAGATAATAAAAAGTAGTATTTTATAACATTTGTACCCCCTAGTCTAGCTCTCTGTACTTATTCTGTGAGGTCATTACTAGACAAACAATCATGATTTGGATCTGGGAAATCTATAGATAACTCAGGCAAAAGAACAAAGTGGACTATGTGGGTGCTTCTGGCTGAACTCAGAGAAGCTAATTTGGACAGATTTCTCTTCTCCTGAAGAAACAGACATGAGAGAGTGCAGAATGAACCTTGTTTTTCTATTGGTGCCGCAGAGTATATAATGGCTCATAGCAACAGTTCTACCCAGAGCAGGCCACCTCTGCTTTGAGTCTGAAAAATAAATTATATTTTCCAATATCTGATATGTTCAGTTTGCTCTATAATTACCACCTCTTTCTTTGCCATTTCTCTCACAAATTTGATATCTTCCCATAATTGCAGTCTTTTGCTCTGCAAACTCACACGCAGCCAGTCAGTCCAACATGTTCATTATTTGAGCAAATTCTTTGCTTTAGGCTCCTCTGAAAATGACCATCTATATCCCAACTGTGGAACTAATATATGCACACTTTAATCTTTTCCTTCACTCATATTTTAGGAAACACAGGCAAACTTAAATTTCATGTTTGTTTTCTAAGCACTGTGAACATTAAGCCCAGGGCACAGCTGATCAGCAGGCTGAATTGACATTCTAAAACACAAAAGGTTGTTTGTGGTAATTATTATGCAATGAATTAGAAGGTAACTTAGCATGGGAGAGATGCTAAGTCAGGTGAAACAAAGTAAAACAGGAAATCTGAGGCCACCATGAGCTCTCCAAATTTGTGTCTCCCGAAAGTTTTACTGTGTGAACAAGGTTAGTGTGATCAGTTTGCCTGACAGTGGGTTAAGGATCTCTGACTCTCCTGTGGATCTTTGACATATCCCATTTTCCGATAAATTATTATTCTTTAAAATTGAAGTAAATGAAAGTTGTGTTTGCTTAGAATGTGTTTTGAGAAGTTCATGATACCCTTTGAGAATCTGAAAACAATTGACCCTAAGATTGGTTCCCTCAGCCACATGTAGGGAATACCAGTTTCCAAGGCAAACAATATTTCTATGCAGCTGGACCCCAGCACCATCATCATGCCAAATCCACCCATGGAATGGTAGATCTTTGTGCCAGGGTCCAGAAACACAAATCCAATTTAATTCTGGCTCAGAAAAGCAATAAGTGTTTAAATTGGATTTCTGTGGAGTTAGTTCTTATTAGGCTCAGCATGCAAACTGCTTTATAGACATTTATTATTTAATTATTTCTAACAAAGGATCTTATAAACCCAACATCTATAATTAAATGGGAATGAGAGCAAAGGGGGTTTTGATGCTAGCCAACATGTGCTTTGTGACCCAGAACCTGCACTCAGAAGAGCTATCAGGTTTATGCCAAACACCAGGATCTTTGGCCAAAACTTGCTTCATTAAAGTCAGCTTTGTGGCTGTAAGCTTTTAATGTAGACTCCCAGTTATCTCTGTTAGCCTTACCTGTGTTGTACAGGGAGTTTGATGGGGTCAGTGGAATGTAAGGAGGTATACCTCGAAACTGGCTGATCATCAGTGGTTCTACTTTATATCCAATAATCCATTCTGTTAAACCTTTTCAGACCCCAAAACAGTAAGGCTTCCTTTTTTCCAAATGTGTGCTTAGCTTCATTCCGGACCCATGTCCATCCCACTACCTTGTGTACTTCTGTAACACCGCCTGCAGCTTATGCTATCTGGATTCCTGAGGAGGTGGCCGGAGCTGTATAGGATTGAACAGTCGAGAGAAATAATGGAGGCCAAGACATGTTTCTGTTCAAGGCCCCTAGGTTTAATGCTTAGAGTCTTAGGTTATAGCAGGGCTTTCAGTCCACCCCGCCATCCCATTCCCGGTGGGACCCTGGCTCCGACTTGGAGACCATATGGAGCCGCTGTCTTCTTCCTGGAACATCTGGGTAGCTCTGGGCAGGCCGGCAGCAGAGACTTGGAGGCGGGTGGCAGTAGTTGCATAACCAAAGGAGCCAGCCTAGCTGGAGGGCCTGCCTCAGTGAGAGGTCTGCTTTCAGCCTGGAGCAGGCTGGAGAAGGAGGACCATATCTCCTCTTTACTTATATAATAAAATTAAGCAGGACTGAGGCATAAAATTTATTTATGCTCTATAGTCCTGCCTGGGAGTTATGGTGACTGGTGGCTGTGCCATGTCTTAGGTATCTCAGACCTTCCCAAACTATCGATTTCCATCTTTGAGAATATATGCAGCTTGTTTGTGAATATTTTTTACAAACATGGCTCTGTGGTGTAATATTAACAAGCCACAGCCTCTTGGCATATACCTCTGTCTTAGAAAGGTATAGCTCTGAGATCTGGTTGCCCATCTTAGGCTAACAACCTTCATAGCACACCTTAGTTCTAAAATTCAGACCAAGGCCACAAATATATATTTCATGTGCATCTTCATAAAGTTGTAATCTTGCCAGTTGTGCCCACATGCCTTCTGGAAGTGACCTTAGTGCTTGTTGGAACCTTGCTGCAGGGGAAGACAGACCTGCTTGAGACACAAAAGCTGAACACAGTTGAAGGACAGGATTAAAACTTGGCCGGGCGTGGTAGCGCACCCCTTTAATCCCAGCACTCGGGAGGCAGAGGCAAGCGGATTTCTGAGTTCGAGGCCAGCCTGGTCTACAAAGTGAGTTCCAGGACAGCCAGGGCTACACAGAGAAACCCTGTCTCAAAAAATCAAAAAAAAAAAAAAATAAATAAAAATAAAAACTTCTCTTGGGAGAACTAGGAAGTTTTATTCAGTTGCAAATTAGCAACCACCAAGCTTAGGCTCTAGCCTCCTGGTGTGGGGGAGGTGACTTGGAGAATCAGCAGTAATGCTGTTTCTTATGTAAAATAGACCAAGCTCCAAGTTAACTCTCATGGCTGAAAAGTATTTTTAGCAATCTTAATAAAAAATCTCTCATATTGGAATACTTCCTAGACCAGTCCAAGATTGAGTTAGACTAACTGGTCACACTGAAGGAAAGAGAAAAATCATTATAACTCCTTCTTATTACTAATTTTATTTAAGTCAATTATTATGGTCTCTAATGTACTCTGTCCCATAAGGTTAAAAAGCTTGAAGCAAGGCAGCTTAGCTTGTCCAAGATTTGGAACAAGTTAAAAGTATATACCTGTTACCACAGCCAGGGCATTCAGCGAACTCACATGTCAGCCTGTTGCACGAATCCTTCTGGTACTTGTCAGCTTCTATAGCACTCTGTAAAGAGAATCTAACCACTCTCTCCTTTTCAGGTTAGACAAAAGCAAGATTTTTGCCTTTGGTGGCCTTGGGGGGGAGGGTAACTGCCCCTGTTTTGTTTTTAAAAATTTTAAATTTAAAAGCCAAAAATTCATTGTCTTTCAGAATTATAAAAATTCTCAGTATCATGGGTAGCATTGATTGTTGACAAAACATTTCAAACACTTGACTGTTAAAGCCAGTTCCAATATATGTATAAATCTGATTAGGAATGTCAAGCACATAAAAAAAATTAACATAGGCAATGACACTTTTAGTTGTTACGACTGAAGAGTAATTATAACTGGAATGCTTGAAAAGTTTTAAGTCACGTGTGCATATTTTATTTATCTATTAATCAAAAATAAAAGTATCTATTTGCAGCAATTGATTAAGTATATGTCCTCAAGAATTGATATCATTATGTGAAAACAAGTAAAAGCTGAGGACACTAAGAATAATTTTTACAATTTGACATGCACGTTCTGTAAAAATATTAAAGCATTATCCTAAGCTATCACTAATTTAATGATGTAAAGAATGAGATTATATGGCCAATTATTCTTTTTTTTTTTTTTTTTTTTTTTTGAGACAGGGTTTCTCTGTATAGCCCTGGATGTCCTGGAACTCACTTTGTAGACCAGGCTGGCTTCAAACTCAGAAATCTACCTGCCTCTGCCTCCTGAGTGCTGGGATTAAAGGCATGCACCACCATGCCCATGGCCAATTATTCTTGTACAAGGTCTATAATCTGCCTGGGAATATAAATTTAGCACGGCATTACTTTGGGAGGTTTTATCCAGGTAATCTAGAGCAAATTCTTAAATATCTAAAGACAGTCCATTTAAAAGAACAGCATTTCTTCTTATGAATTGGACATGCTTAAACAATTGCAAATTTGAAAATTAATAATATCTAAGGGTCAAATAATTTTAGCAATTGTAAGCTCTGAGATATGTATTGACTGTTAATATACAATTTAAAGTTTGATTATTTAACATTTTAAAACACCATTTACAGCGCACAATTTAATTATCTGTGCTGAAGTAGGAGGAAACTCAAAAGAATAAAACATATGATCCAATTCATATATACTTTTCTCCCATAGAAGGGCTGTTTTTAAATACATAAATGGGATGTATGCAGGCATAACTTTATAGAAGATAAAAAGGCATGCGCAAAATAATTTTTTTTAGATATTTTCTTAATTTACATTTCAAATGCTATCCCGAAAGTTCCCTCCCCCCTCCCACCACCCTGTTCTCCTGCCCACCCACTCCCACTTCTTGGCCCTGGCGTTCCCCTATATTGGGGCATATAAAGATTGCAATACCAAGGGGCCTCTCCTCCCAATGATGGAGGCACAAGTTCTGGGGGTTCTAGTTAGGTCATATTGTTGTTCCTCTTCTAGGGTTGTAGACCCCTTCAGCTCCTGGGGTTCTATCTCTAGCTTCTCCAATGTGGGTCCCGTGCTCCATCTTATAGATGACTGTGAGCATCTACTTTTTGTACGAGACAGCTATATCAGGGTCCCTTCAGTGAATACTTGCTCTCCTATGCAATAGTGACTGAGTTTAGTGACTGATTATGGGATGGATCCCCCGATGGGTTAGTCTCTGTATGGTCCATGCTTTCATCTTAGCACAAAATTATTTTTAACTTATCTTTAGGAAAATGATTAGCAACTTTATTTAAAATGATGGCAAGTAATAAGCCAAATATTAATACTTTGCAATAACCAAATTAATTGCTGTTTGGGACAAGAAACAGACATTTTGTTGGGTTTTTAAGACACAATTTTTGTTATAATTTTTTCTAAAATATAAGGGTTTGATTACAATTCTTAATTAGCACCACAACCTTAATAAGATGTTCAAACTTTACATTGAGGTAAAGAAAGATGATTTTACATTAATGTTTTCTGTATAAAAAAATTGCTGTGGGCACATTTAATAACCCTAACTAAAATAAGCAGCTAGCATTCAATAACCATAGATTATAATTGATAACAATTAAAAAGGCTTTCTTTATTTTCTGTAAAGTCTTTTGTTCTTCACCTATTAACTTGTGTCTTTCCTGATAACACCCAACAAATGTTTGAGTCATCTTAAGACCCTAAGTGAGGTCTTGGCCAAATAAAATCTTTTGGAAGATTTTGAAAATAAAAATTTGAAGCGAATCAATTTTTATTTCTATGATTTTCTGTACCACAATTTTCTAGTACAACTAAAACCCTAAATATTATTTTTGCCTCTGAAACTTTTCTGCCAGAACGGGGACTTGAACCCTGGGTTCTCAGGTTTAAAGTCGAATGTTCTACTAACTGAGCTATCTGGGCTCTTTTCTGGAGCAACTATTACTCCCCAGAACTTTAAAGCTCATTGTGTGAGCACAAAAATTTAGAATAAATTGCCCTTTGGAGGCATAAGCTAACAAAAATCTTCCACTTAGGAAGCAGCATACACTGAAAGATTTGAACTCTTTGATTCTTTTATTTTTAGCAAAACAATAAAAATTTCTTACATAATGTAAGGCTATTAACCATACCTAAACCTAAAATTTTTCTAGTTCACTAGAGCAGGGTGCAAAGGAAAAACAAACTTTCCAATCGATAATAACTTTTTAAGAAGTAGGCAAGCCAGCTTGGAATGCTTTTATATTCATATCTGCCCTGGTGTACAGAAAAAGATCATCTTTTAGCCCTCACATTTCAACTTCTTTAAAAATGGATGTCTTGTTATGTCCCATTGTTATGTCAGTGTAGCTTGTATATGAGCTTCCAGAGATTCGCATGTCTCTTCCATCTATTTGGGATTACACTCCTTCACTAATGGATGAAGCTTTATATAAGTTCTGAGGATACAAACTCAAGTCATCACACACTTGTATGGAAAGTGCTGTGCCTCTTTAGCCATCCCTCTGATTCTAAGATTCACAGGGTATACTTTTTACAATGAGGCTACTAATCATTAGACCCTCTGAAGTTACACAGGGTAATGTTTATGAACTTTGATACATCCCAAGTATGAGAGCAACTTGAAGAGAAAACATAAAGTAGAGTATATGTCCATTAGATTAAGCTGATAAAGTGTTTTTACATGTTTGTATCCTTTTTTGTATTCACAATACGATATTACTAAAAATGTTATAATATGATGATTCATTGATTTATACTTTTGGAAAGATAAGGTTAATAGCTTTTATTGGAGCTTGGGAAAGTTATCAATATTTACAGTACTGGATAAAATGGTGATCCTCTTCAACAGCCATTAACTGCCTGTAGTTCCTCAGAAGAGACCCTCCCTCATCTAAGATAAAATGTAAAGTCCCCACCTTGTGCACTCTGAATCCAACCATGACTCCATTAGTAAAACACTATATCCTTTTTAAAAGTTATCTTTTCATTGCAAATTCCCACATTCTCTAGCTCTTACATCCTTTCTACCTGTTTTCCCATGATATTCCCTGAACTTGGAAGGGTGTGATGTAGATGCCCATCTAGGACTAAGCAAACATTCCATCAGCACTTTTCTCAGCCAGTTGGTCTCTGTTGAGTATCTACATTAAGCTCCAACTGCTGTAATAACTTATTTTTCCAATGAAGGCTGAGGACAGCACAAATCTATGAAGATATAAGTATGGATTTCTAAAAAACAGCCCGACAATGTGATCATTTAGCAATAGCAGTAGGTTCTACCTATCACCTCTCCACTCCCAGATCCTTAGCCAAGTTTATAATAAAATGCTTAAGTCCTCTAGTAGATAATAGTCCTTGAATTTAATTAGAAGTAAGTGGTTACACCCATAATTGGCTGTGCCACTATTACAGCAGTGGGCACAGCTTACCTGGCAAGTCATTGTAGATTTTTGGATTCACAGCTGGGTGAGAATCTTGATGGCTTTCCCCCTGCACAGTGCCTTCTCACATAAGGAAAACCAACCAATACTGTTGACACTTCCAGTATTGTTACAAGTTAATGTTACAAAGTGTCTGATGTCTTCAACAACCAGTTCTTACCATAAACTTGTGGTGGGCAACTAAGTACAATAGCAATAGCCTATATTGTTTGGGTGGCCTTCGGGGTTTCCTTGACCAAAAATTCATGGAGAAGCATCTTCTACCTAGACTGGAATTTTCATTTAATTATTTATGGATGTGAAAAGAAGCATTATTCACCCAGGGAGACTGTCTACATTCTAATTCTCTTTATTTTAGATTCCATTTTCACTAAACTTTTTTTTTTAAGATTTATTTTATTTATTATAATGTAAGTACACTGTAGCTGTCCTCAGACACTCCAGAAGAGGGCGCCAGATCTCATTACGGATGGTTGTGAGCCACCATGTGGATGCTGGGATTTGAACTTACCACCTTCGGAAGAGCAGTCGGGTGCTCTTACCCGCTGAGCCATCTCACCAGCCCTTCACTAAACTTTTAAGTTTGTTTCTAAATAGCATTTCATATATCCTTAACTTTAGTTACTTCCCATACCTCCTATGCCAACCTCCCCTCTTTCTATCTTCTCCTTGCTTAGACCTTCCCTCCACTTTTATGTGCAATATCTGCCACAATTTTCCTTCTATTAAGATGCTTTCCCAGCTTTTCTCTACTGGTCCCTTTTTATCACACTTGTCTTTGCTGGTTCTCTGAGTTAAACACACTACACTAGAAACTCATAGCTAGTTTCTGATTCTGAAGGAATCGTGATGTTTGTCTATTGGGGCAGGGGTTCTCATTTATTATATTTCCCAGTTCCATTCATTTTCCCAAAAATATGATTTCATTTTTATTTAGCAATGAATGCAATTCTGCTGTGTACCACATTTGTGTCATCCATTCATTCACTGTTGGTCGTATACACTATTACTATTGTGAATGCAGCGTCAATGAATATCAAACACTTCTTCAAGTTTACATTAGCTATTTTGTTTCCTTTTGAAAGCTCTTTGTTCAATTCCATAGATCTTTTTTCCTTTGATTGCTTAGTTTTGTAGATTAGGGTTTTGTTTTGTTCTTTAGCTCTTTATATATTCTAAGGAATAATCTTCCAGATCAAAAACTGGCAACATTTCTCTCCTATTTTGTAGGTTGCTTCTGCATTTGACTAACAGTTCCCTCTGAAGAACAAAGCTTTGTATTTTGGTGAGGACCTACTTGTTAGCTAATTGCTTTATTTTCTTAGCAACTGGAGTCCTATCCAGAAAGTTCTTACTTTGTGTTAGAGTATATTCCCTAGTTTATCCTCTAGAAATTTCAGAGTTTCATATGTAATGTTAATATCTTGATTCATTTAGAATTGACTTTTTATGAGTCCAAGAAGTAAAAATCAAGTTTCTTTTCTCTACATGTGGATATACAGTGCTTCCAGTAGCATTTGTTTAAGAGGCTGATCATGTTGTTAACTACCATTATATGAAAACAGAAAACCATTCTGAAAAGAAAGGAATACATTAAGAGATAGATATGAGATTTTTGGAGTGGAAACTAGGAAATGGGATAACATTTGAAATGAATAAAGAAAATATCTAATTTAGATAGATAGATAGATAGATAGATAGATAGATAGATAGATAATGCAAAAGTAGAAGGTATGAATGTATTTTTGTCCTTATCTTAGACAGTGTTTAAGATCCAGAATGATTAAATCCCTAGCTGTTATGTTTTATAAAATGTAATCAGCACCAGACTGTAGATAAAGCCAGAAAGATTAGAGCATTTTTATTTCTTTTATAAAAACAGTTTATTGATTCTCCGAGAGTTTCACAACATATATCCAAGTCCCACATCTCTCCATCACCTAATATCTATTTCTTGTCTTTGTAACCATCATCTAACCCTATCAAAGAAAATAAAACACACAAATGAAAAATTAACAAAACAAAGCATAGAAAACACTTTATCCTAGAAGATGTTGTGTGTCATAGTGTGTCCCAGAGTCTATACAATTTAACAGTTCACAGATGAAGTGGATTTTGTGTTGGGCCAACTCAAAGACCTGGATCTGGACCTTGGTTGTAGCTGAGCTCCCTAGCATGCCATTTCTCCTGCATGCACAACATCAGGACTCTCCAACAGTGCGAGGCACCCATTCCAGAATTGGCAGGAAGCTGGGCCTGCTCTCCAATTCTCATACCCTCGAGGCTGGCTCACCCACACCCATGCCTCCAAAGCCAGTTTCATACTGCTGCCCAGTCAAGGTATATAATGTCAGTTTTCAAGTAGCTAGGTGGCTTCTCCTACTCTCCCACTCCTAGGGCTGGCTCACCGGTGCCTTTACCATCAGGGCTAGCTCCAATATGTTGCCTATGCAAGGCTAAAAACTTACTCCCCAGAGTGCTACAGTCAGTGAGGGGCAGGGATCCATCTCTCACAACATGGGAGCCAGATCTCCTGACTACTGCAGGTGGTGAGCAATGACACGGGGGTGGGGGTGGGGGTTACCACTGTGTCTATTCTACCTGATGGCATTTCAACAAAACTGGAAAACCTGGATGAAATACACAAATTTCTAGACAGAAACCAGGTACCAAAGTTAAATCAGGATCAGATTAATGACCTAAACAGCCCTATATCCCCTAAAGAAATAGAAGGAGTCATTAATAGTCTCCCAACCAAAAAAAGCCCAGGACCAGATGGGTTTAGTGCAGAGTTCTATCAGACCTTCAAAGAAGACCTAGTTCCAGTTCTTCTCAAAGTATTCAACAAAATAGAATCTGAAGGTACACTACCCAATTCATTCTTTGAAGCCACAATTACTCTGATACCTAAACCACATAAAGACCCAACAAAGAGAACTTAAGACCAATTTCCCTTATGAATATCGATGGAAAAATACTCAATAAAATTCTCACTAACGGAATCCAAGAACACATCAGCACAATCATCCACCTTGACCAAGTAGGCTTCATCACAGGGATGCAGGGATGGTTTAATATGCAGAAATCCATCAACATAATCCACTCTATAAACAAACTCAAAGACAAAAACCACATGACCATCTCCTTAGATGCTGAGAAAGCATTTGACAAAATCCAACACCCATTCATGATAAAAGTCTTGGAAAGATCAGGAATCCAAGACCCATACCTAAACATAATAAAAGCAATCTACAGCAAACCAGTAGCCAACATCAAACTAAATGGAGAGAAACTCGAAGCAATCCCACTAAAATCAGTGACTAGACAAGGCTGCCCACTTTCTCCCTACCTATTCAATATAGTACTTGAAGTCCTAGCCAGATTGATTCAACAACAAAAGGAGGCCAAGGGGATACATATGGGAAAGGAAGAAGTCAAAATATCACTATTTGCAGATGATATGATAGTATATATTAAGTGACCCTAAAAATTCTGCCAGAGAACTCCTAAACCTAACAAACAGCTTCAGTGCAGTAGCTGGATATAAAATTAACTCAAACAAACCAATGGCCTTTCTCTACACAAAGGATAAACAGGCTGAGAAAGAAATTAGGGAAACAACACCCTTCACAATAGTCACAAATAATATAAAATAACTTGGTGTGATTCTAACTAAGGAAGTGAAGGATCTGTATGATAAGAACTTCAAGACTCTGAAGAAAGAAATCAAAGAAGATCTCAGAAGATGGAAAGATCTCCCATACTCATGGATTGACAATATAGTAAAAATGGAGGATCAATATAGTATAAATGGCTATCTTGCCAAAAGCAATCTACAGATTCAATGCAATCCCAATCAAAATTCCAACTCAATTCTTCAATGAATTAGAAAGGACAATTTGTAAATTCATCTTTAATAACAAAAAATCTAGTATAGCAAAAACTCTTCTCAATGGTAAAAGAACCTCTGGTGGAATCACCATGCCTGACCTAAGAGCATGCCTGACCTGTACTACAGAGCAATTGTGATATAAACCTCATGGTACTGGTATAGCGACAGACAGGTAGACCAATGGAATAGAATTGAAGACCCAGATATGAACCCACAAGCCTATGGTCACTTGATCTTTGACAAGGGAGCTTAAACCATCCAGTGGAAAAATGACAGCATTTTCAACAAATGGTGCTGGCACAACTGGCGGTTATCATGTAGAAGAATGAAAATTGATCAATTTTTATCTCCTTGTATTAAGGTCAAGTCTAAATGGATCAAGGAACTGCACATAAAACTAGAGACACTGAAACTTATAGAGGAGAAAGTGGGGAAAAACCTCGAAGATGAGGGCACAGGGGAAAAATTCCTGAATAGAATGGCAATGGCTTGTGCTGTAAGATCAAGAATCGACAAATGGGACCTCATAAAATTTCAAAGCTTTTGTAAGGCAAAAGACACTGTCAATAAGACAAAAAAGTCACCAGCAGATTGGGAAAGTATCTTTACCAATCCTAAATCATATAGGGGACTAATATTCCATATATATATATATATATATATATATATATATATATATATAACTCAAAAAGGTGGAGTCCAGAAAATCAAATAACCCCAATTTTTAATGGTGGGAGTGCAAGGTTGTACAACCACTCTAGATATAAGTCTGGCGGTTCCTCAGAAAATTGGACATAGTACTACCGAAGGATCCCACAATACCTCTCCTGGGCATATATCCAGAAGATGTTCCAAGTGGTAATAAGGACACATGATCCACTATGTTCATAGCAGCCTTATTTATAATATCCAGAAGCTGGAAAGAACCTAGATGTCCCTCAACAGAGGAATGGATACAGAAAATGTAGTACATTTACACAATGGAGTACTACTCAGCTATTAAAAACAATGAATTTATGAAATTCCTAGGCAAATGGATGGATCTGTAGAGTATCAGCCTGAGTGAGGCAACCCAATCACAAAAGAACTGACATGATATGTACTCACTGATAAGTCGATATTAGACCAGAAACTTAGAATACCCAAGATACAATTTGCAAAACACATGAAACTCAAGAAGAATGAAGACCAAAATGTGACACTTCGCCCCTTCTTAGAATTGGGAACGAAACACCCATGGAAGGAGTTACAGAGACAAAGTTTGGAGCTGAGATGAAAGGATGAACCATCCAGAGACTGCTACAACCAGGGATCCATTCTATAATCAGCCACCAAATACAGACACTATTGCATTTGCCAGCAACATTTTGCTGAAAGGACTCTGATATAGCTGTCTCTTATGAGGCTATGCCAGTGCCTGGCAAACACAGAAGTGGATGCTCACAGTCAGCTATTGTGTGGAACACAGGGCCCCAATGGAGGAGCTAGAGAAAGTACCCAAGGAGTGAAAGGGGTCTGCAACCCTATAGGTGGAACAACAATGTGAACTATCCAGTACCCCCAGTGCTTGTGTCTCTAGCTGCATATGTAGCAGAAGATAGCCTAGTTGACCATCATTGGGAAGAGAGACCCTTGATCTTGCAAACTTTATATGCCCCAGTACAGGGGAACACCAGGGCCAAGAAGTGGGAGTGGGTGGGTAGGGGAATGGGGCGGGAGGGAGGGTATGGAGGACTTTCAGGATAGCATTTGAAATGTAAATGAAGAAAATACCTAATTAAAAAAAAAGAAATATTCACAAATATTCAAAATATTCATTTTGGTCTGGCTACTTCAGATGTAGAAGCATTGATTAATATCACGATTTTGTTGTAATTTCTAAATATTTGGTAAAGTAAAATGAAAATTTACATTGGAAAATGTAAGTTTATATAGAATGGTATGATATAAGAACATATTTTAGATAATATCAGGGAATTGATAACAAAAGATAAAAAGTCTTTAGGAAAAGTGAATTACCATTTCTATTATAGAAGAACATATAGAATTTTGTAGTTGTTGACATAAAATTGAAATTTAGGCAATTTGAATTAAGCATTTTGAATAACCATTGAAACACTTGATCTGTCAAATTATCCAACTGCTTTTAATATTGAAGACATCAGTCAATTTTCGTTTTAATAATTACTTTTTCAAGGATTGATTTTTTTTTCAAAACACTTTACTCAAATTTATAATACATTAGTAAGACTTCCAGAACATTCAGAAAGGTTATATGTCACTCCTAAAGACAGCAACAAAACAAGATGTTGAACAACAACAAAAAATGAGTGGTAGAGCCTAGGCTATCACCACTCTCGGGAATGGCACACCCTTGGCCCCTCCACCAGTCCCACACTCTATTGTGTGGCCCAGGTGAGGAAGCACATGTCTTATTTTTGCAAAAGTTTCTATTTAATATTTTGGTGGTTCATTCTATTTGTGACATAGGAAATGTAGAGATAAATGACACATAATTTGTATTATCACCAAAAAAGAAAATACTATATGACTAGAGTCAAATGTGTCTACAAGGGTGGGGAGGGTCTGTAGTCCTACAGTAAATGAATGTTTTGGCTACATGGAGGATCAGGCTAAATATGAAATAATTCAATACAGTTGGTGTAGCTAGATCCTCTTGATTCCAAATATTTGATCATCTGGTTAGCTGTCATAAGAGTCTGTATTAGCTCCATAAATCAATAGTACCTCAATCTAGCTATTGTGTGGCACTTTAGCAATCATATGACACTAGAAGTCTACCTTCATGGGCCTGTGACTATTGTTGATCAAGTCATTACAACGAGGACAAATGATTACAGATCAGGGGGCCCTAAATAATCATAAGTCCTATGGACACAGAAAAAGTTTTTTTTTTCTTTTTAGGCACTTGTTATAAGTCTCCATAGTGTGCTTATTCTGGAGTACTGGTCAACCCTTGAGATGTTCAGCAATTCTTTGGTATTTGAAGCTTTTCTTTGGCATTTGGATACTATAGGTAGGCCCTACTTATTCCTTAGAGCTCTTGATATTTTTTTCTATTCTAAGAGTAGGAAAAATGTGGAAGATATGATAAAAAGAAAATCTATAAAATCTATGTCTTTGCAACCAGTACATTATGGTTGGTAAGCACTTTTGAAGATTGACATGGTAGAATTCCTCCCAATTAGCAGTCTGCTCTGGCTATAACTTAAGCTGTCAGTTGAAGAGATGAGAAATGGTGTACTGGTAATTTGAAACTTATAAAAATTTACAATCTGCAAAAGAAATGTGAAAAGAGTAGTAAGAGCTAGAAAATTCAAGTGCAGAGATGTACCAAACCAGTCCCACTAATAGTCCTATTTATTTTTTTAAAAAGATCTATTTTTGCTACAATATTGCCCCTTTAGAAATGAAATCGATTAGTGGATACTCTAGGTGCCTCCAAGATCTGAAAATTGACCACTGTTGGTTGATTACTCTTCACAATCATGGAGAAAAAAATGCTTATTATATGTATATACACCTCAGAGGTCAAAAAAAAAATCTGATTTTTTTTTTAGATGACAAAGTAGTCTTTTCTACTCTTTTCCCACCTCTGCCCTCCAATTTAAATGATTTTTCTCTTTATTACTTTTGAGCAAACTCAAAATAAATTTTCAAACTAGTGAAGTGGTAGTTTAATTTGACATCTAAAGCGACAAGTTTCCATGACATCCATTTAATGGGGCACAGGAAGACATAGCTATATATTTCTTCTGATCACAAACTGAGATTATCAGTTAGTGCCTTTGTACCATAAACAACCGATCATGGAAATAAAATGTCAAACAGTTTTCATTTCATCCATAAGAGATGATGGCCTGGGGCTGGTGAAATGATTCAGTGGGTACGGGCATTGACTGTTCTTCTGAAGGTCCTGAGTTCAAATCCCAGCAACCATATGTTGGCTCACAACCACCTGTAATGAGATATGATGCCCTCTTCTGAAGACAGTGTACTAACAGACAGTATAACAACAAATAAATCTTTGGGCTAGAGCAAGCAGGAATTGAGTGAGCAGAGTTGACCAGAGGGAGCAGGGGTCTTAAAAAAGAAAAAAATTCTCAACAACCACATGAAGGCTCACAACCATCTGTACAGGTACAATGTACTCATATGTATAAAATAAATAAATAAATCTTAAAAAGTAAACAAATAAATAAATAAATAATTTTTTAAAAGAGAGAGAGAGATGATGGCCATTCATCTCTGTGTATAGACCATAGAATTTTAAAAACTCTCAGGCTGATATCAGAAGATGGTGGTACTCTGACAGATAAGCTGAATGTGAGGCTACCCAGAAGATATGGTTGTTGTTTTCCCCCATATGCCCTATTACATTTTATGGACAAGATTCATTAGGTAGCAGTTAGGAGAAATTTAATGGGGAAAGTTGTAAAAAATTTAATATATATGAGTAGTGTGCACATGCTGTATTTATATACTGAGTTGTCTGTGTGGGAAAAAAAAATGTTTCCCAAAGAAAATTCTGATAATACTTCCATGTGAAAAAGGATAGCCTTGATAATCGCAGAAAAATAATATCATTGTTATATACTCATGCATACTTAGAACTATATCTAGAATTTCACATTCAACTCTAAGAGTCCTGTTTCTTTTATATTCTCCTCCCTTTTGTGTTTTATTTACTGACAGGATATATGCTTGTGTTGTGGTCTTTGACAAAATAAAGACAACTGGAAGTCATAGAGCTTCTCTTTGGTTGCAAAGTTGGATTTTCACAAGTGTTTAGAAGTATAGGTATTGGGAGCACAAAATGCGGTCTTCAGAATTACCTTTAAAAAGTTGCTTGCCTTAACTGAAGTCTTGAAAGACATTATCCACATCCTGTCTTATACCTTTTAAAAGTTGTATAAAGTTAAACCTCCTGGTGCAAAGACAACAGTATTGAAAGAGGAAGTCACATAATTTCTTGAAATAATTTGTTTAATGTAACAAATGTTTATTGTTATTTTATCTGCCAATGAAAGCATGCAATAGAAATTTCTGAAAAATACACCACCAGTCCATTTCTGCATATGCTTTTCTTTTCCAGATGAATAGCTCTGGAAACCTTACCTCTTAACATGGTGTGGATCTTTTGCCCATAAAAGTGAAGCATCCTGAAAAAGGAAAATGAAATTGAATATGTTGTCTTTGTTTTCTTCTGTCTTGTAATCTCTTTTCTTTTATTGATAATTGCCCAGCAATTCTACCTAAGTAGGAGGGTAGATTTAACCTTCCTCATCATTATTTGATACACAGGAACCTTTCAAATGTAAGATGTAATCATATCTTTAGAAATGTTGAAGAATGTTTTAGTGTATTATATAGTATTAGCATAGCACTGAGTTCCATTTCTTTGTCTGAATGGAGAAGCCTGTTAGAAGCAGGGCAATTTCTTTTATAACAGGGCGAATTCATTTCTATGTAATTTGTGATAGATGATTGATTATATATATATATATATATGTGTGTGTGTGTGTGTGTGTGTGTGTGTGTGTGTGTGTGTATTCCAAACTCGTGAATTTATTTAGCTATGTTATTGTCTTTAAACAAGAAAATACAAACATGTAGAGGCTATAAAGTGTTTGAAAGCAAGAATAAAAATGCCTATCATTTTTGTATCTGTGAAGTACTGCATAGAAGAGGGATGTATCTTACTAATGATCTTGTCATTAAGATGGCATTTCTCAATTGTCTTAACAAGGCCTAATGACTGAGTTTACCCTCCAAATATCAGATAAAGAAACAGAATATCATTTATGCCAAACCCCAGAATTGGTACTGAGAGCCCATTCTATATGAGAACAAGAACGAAAATCCCCAAACCAAGTCTACAATCTAAGGCTGAAGAAAGTGGTAGGATGATTTTTGTTTATTTGCTTCTTAAATATTTTTAGTCAACCGTTTAGAATTTCATACCATATACTATGATCATATCTATGTCCCACATCTCCTCCTAGTTCTACTTCATTTTTCTATTCACCAATATTCCTGTCCACTTAAAAAACAAACAAAACTCTTTCCAATACTGTTTGTGCTGCTTGTATAAAAATGTGGTATACCTATCAATAATCACAGTCTTAATGTAAACTGACTCTCCCTCTCTCCCAGAAACTATTATTTGCCAGTAACTCCTCAGTCAAGGTTAAATCTTCATGCCTAACTCCTTCTTCCATGGTGGAATTTTTTCTGGCTTGCGCTTGTGAAAGGTTTTATGCATGCTCTCACAGTCACTATAACTTCATATGTGGGATCTGGAAAACGTTGTTTCATTGTAGTTATCCAGAGCCTACTGGCTATTACAATCTTTTCATCTTATCTTCTATAGTAATAACTGAGCATTGGAACAAGGAGTATGAAAAAGAAATTCCATTTGGCTTAGCATGCTATAGCCTCTTAACCAACTGTTGGTGTTAATTGCCATATACTATAAGAAGCTTCTCTAATGATGCTTGAAAGGTTTATTACTCTGAGGATATAGCAATAAGTCATTGACAATCAGTAATACTATGTCATTTATCAAAATAACATTGGTATATATTCAACTAGGGCCTATGACCTATGTAACCACAGGTTCATCACCTTGATAATGATGCCATGTATGGATTCCATCTTGTGGAGAACATCTTAAATCTAGAAAATCAAGAAAAAAAAAAGTATTTGGTTGTTCCCATACATCCATGCCACTAGCACACCAAGGTTATGCATGCCTTACCAGGATACTCATAGTTTTGTCTTTCAGGATTCCCCACAATGAGATGGATATTACTAAGTTTCTTCTTACAACAGTGTATATAGCACAGTCCAGCACTATGAAAGCTAGCTAGTGAAGAGGAAGCTTACAGATGAGTACCAGCTTGACTTATCCTATGAATCAAGTGAGTGCTCTCTTCAGGAAGGTCTTATCATTGAGTTCTTGAGGATAACCCAGCTTAGTGATGGTAGGTTGTAATGGGTCTATGAGATCCAACTGACCAACACTTCCAACACAGGTATCCCATTCCTAGGACTGTGTATGCATGGCTTTAGAAGGAGCATCTTCAAGTGCTTGGTATGAAAGGAAGAGAAAATGGGTATAAGAAGTAAAGAGAGAAGAAAATTTGCTAGAAAAAAATAAATACATGGCAGGCTGAAGAAAGGAAAAAAATAAAAAATAATAAATGAGTAGACGTACCTAAAAGAAATGAAGAAATTATACTTATTTAATGGTGATTAAAATAAATGACAGTCAATAACCAAAAATATGTACTTTCTTATTGTATGACTCAATGATCTGGCAAGTAATTTTTAAATTACAGCAATATTATTTCTTTTGATTCATTTTTATTGTTTGTTTTATGTCTATTTTTTAAGCATGTGTTAGAGTAGATGGCTAACTACTACAGAGATGACATAAAGAAAAATCTCTTTGGCTACCCATTGCAGGGAAATAAATAGAAAGATCAGACAATTGGATTTCTTTAGCTTGTTGATTTGGCAGCTATTTGTGGGGTGAAAACATCATTTTAATTCCTCCTTAAAAATAGGCTTGAATTCTAACATTAAAATAAATGCTTGCATCAAAATCTATCATGATTAAATGGTTAAGAATCTAACTTTGTGGTTGACAGCATATGGGGCTGGGACTCAGCCTCCATGTAACAGAATCCTAATAATTAATTCTGTGACCTTATATAGATCCCAGCAATCACCAGAGTCTTTTTCTTAACCATTGTTACTTCATTTGTCAAAAGGAGCTAATAGTAGACCATGTTGCCTGGAGATTAATAATGAAATAATAATTCATTAATAATTATAAACAAATTTAAAATCTTGTTTGGAATTACTCTTTCAAATTAAATGTAGGCAAAACAAAAGTATGCTTTACTTCAATCTCTCTCTCTTTATTACGTAAAAGTCAACAAATTCTTTAAAGCCTGCCTGAGGCCTGACTATCTAAGTTTGCCACTGAAGTGCCCAATGCAATAGGATTAGCCTCATGAAATACTGGAGGAAAATAGCTTAACATTTTCTTTGTAAGTCCTTCAACATACTACTGCATTCTTGGTAGGCACTCAGTTCTTGTCCATCCTTATTATCGAAGCTACAAATTGCTACCTGTACACTGGGTTGATTCCCAGGGTAAGAATCAAAACTTGTGCCTGGTGGGCCTTAGTGTTAGGAGTCTCTCTGTGTGGTCCCATCCAGAGGCTTTTCTTCTGTGAGGTTGAGGACTAGTGAGAGACTGGAACAATGAGGAATTTAGTTGGTGAGTCACAGACAGACCAGTAGTCATTGTCAGAGCATCTTCCAGCATCAGCTTCCTCCTTCACCTTCTGACTATGGCTATCCAATATGCTGTTCCCCCCCCCCCCCAGGCTTGTTTGCATTATCTGCTTTCCAAAGAAACTTTATTTTCCAGATGGTGTACTGCAAGCTTTATCTCTGTTGGAGCTCTGTTTAACTAAAGCTAATATACCTTCTTAAAAACCCCTGCTATCGCTTACATAACATAAAAATGTAATTCTCAGCTATTTGAAAATTGGAACTAGAATTTCCTAACAGGGGTCCCTTAAGACAAATGTTAGGTTGTTTTTAATGGTAACGTGTTTTTTTTTTTTAACTCCTTTTCATTTTCCAAACCAGCAATTGAAGTACTTACACAGTGTGGCTTTGGTGAAAAGATCCCCAGTGATGTCGTAGGGTTTGTTGTTGCTGTTGTTGCTATTGTTGTTGCTGTTGTTGCTGCTGCTGCTGTTGTTTGGTTGGTTGGTTTTATTTCATTTTTCAGAATCTCTTAAAGTAGTGTATAACCCAAAGGTCCACGACATACCTACTAAGTTAACATTAAATACCCTGCGTCAGAGAAGATATGGAGATGATACAAGGCTCTGGCATATTCAAATTCATTTTAAAATGTAGGAAAAGATTTGCTTTCATGTTTAAACTTGTAAGGGCCAAATGCATATTTGATTTGGAGAAGTGTCATTCTGGGGGAGACAAAGTATAGTGAGAGAAAATATTCATTAGTTATAGTAATATATAGTTAGTTATTAGTAACATCCATCACTAAATCCAGTATCTATTTCCTACTATGCATAATCTTAGAAATAATGCTCAGCGTCCCATCAAAGTGGATTGATGAGGCTCTGTTTGTAAGTATACAATACTATGGTTGTTTCTGTTTAAGATCAGATCCTATCTTATAAAATGTTGCCTTCCAATTGTCTACATTCTAGAGAAATAACTCTTTTAAAAGTCCTGCAAGATAACAAAGTTTTCTGTTGGTGCTTGCTCTTACAACTAGATGGAAACTCTGTTTGTAGTCCCGACCAGAGCATTTCTAACCCTGCATCACCACCTTTTGCTCTCTCCTGAGGTTTCTGCTCAGAGCACCCTTCTTTGGGTTTTGCAAGTATGTTTTGCCCATACTAAGCAGAGACACCTCTGCTTCTGCCTTGTCTTGGCCACTCGACTGCTTTCTTGCTTCTCATTTGCTCACCACCTGCTTGTCCTTCAGATGGTATCTCAGGAAGGCCACACCCAGTTCCCAGCAAGATCATAGTCTGCAAGCTTTCACTGAAATAGTTGCCCATCTGTCATAGCTCTCATTAGGACTGCTTCCATAATAGTTCTGTTATTGTCTGACTACCACTTTACATAGATTGGACATTTCATGAAGGCAGGATGGATATCTCTTTGAGTCCACTGTTGCAACCTTCCTATAAAGTACAATCTAATGAGTGTTTGGTGAATATTTTTTCAATAAATGACAACGTGGGTAAGGAAAGATGGGGGTAAACAGGAGGAAGGAGAGAATGAGAGAGAAAAGAAAGGAAAATGAGGTGGGGAAGGAAGTTAGGAGGGAAGATAAAGAAATGCAGCTATAGTGTGCTTATTGATTGGGTAACTTCATGCCAGCTCACATCCATATGATATATCTATTTTCTTAGGAAACTAGGTGGAAAAAGAAGCATGGAAAAGGAAGCCATACAACTGCCTCACTTGATATGTTCAGATTTGAGCAATTCGTTCTTCTCCGCCCAGTCCCTACTTATGAAAGTTTTCTAGCAATAGTTATGTACACAGTTTTTCTCACTTCAGTACACTGAGACTTAGGAAAGTAATGCAATCTTGCAGATTTATTTAGCAAATAGAATCTTTAAAAGTCCCTCCAAAGCACAGCAGTAGGAATTCAGTGCCAGTAATCATATGCCATATTTCAGGCTTTTAATTTCCTCGAGATGATATTTCTTCTGATCTGAAAGCTTTGCTCCCTCCCTTGCATCAGATCTTATTTTAACATACTGATTGAGTCTCTTTATTTTACACTTCCTGCTGGGAAAATAGATGCTAAAATGTGTGTAATGTCACATTTACTTTAAGGCATTGTAGGATGAAATTGCAGGAAGCGAAGGCGTGGACAGCAGTGTGTATGTATGTGCACACCTCCATCAACAGTACACACTGGACATTCAGACTCGTGTCATCTGAAGGAAATGAAAAGGCTGAAATGTGGCATGTTTAATCAGATTCCACTTCTCTGTTTATTAGTGTTTAGTTTTTTTTTTCCCACTCTTTTACACTGAAACTTTCAAAAGCAGTCTCTCTATCAACAAATTTCTAATCTGATTAAGTTTATGTGTCTACTGTGTTGTGTTACTTTTCTTGGCAGGTATTAAGAGTTTGGCCTCTGTGGGTAACGGAATGACATCATACTTCACCAGCCTGTTTGCTTCTTGAGAGACCTTGTTGTTTGCCAAGGCCTGAACAAGTAGTTCACAAACGGGAATGGTGTTGCTTTCCAGGAACATTTGGTAATGTCTGGAGATATTTTTGTCTGTCCCCTTTAGTCAGCAGAGTACTAATCTAATTTAATTGACAGAGGCCAGGGACACTTCTCGATATTCAGAGATGCACAGGGAAGCTGCTATGTCCTAGAACTAGCCTCCCAGAAATGGCAATGATGCCACAGTGGAGGGACTAAAGATTGGCCTTAAGCTTTGACAGTGATCCAGATACCTCTCAACCCTGTGATGAATATCACATACATTCACACATGCCATGTTCCTGCTTTAGTTAATAGTTGATGAGTATCTTAGCAACTGCTAAGAACAGTTTCATTGTTGAAATCTCAATGATTGGACCCTTGCTTACGTCTCCACGTTCCTCTTTTCTGATTTTCTTTTATATCTTGGGAGTCTCTTGCAGTTTTGCACTAAAGACCCACCATTTGTCTGCCTAATTCCATACCCTCTACCCCCACTAATCTTGTCTCTACCTCTGAACACCTCCCTATTTTCAGACTTAAATAATGATAGATCTGACCTGTAGATTCATTCCATCTCAGAACCCAGATCAATCATCTCCGTGCTCTCTTCCAGAGTATGTTCTCAGCTTTCTATGATCGTTTCCTTTGCTAAAACATCCTGTACATGCTTGAATTTCTTCAGTACCAGCATCTCTGGGGAGATCTAGAAAAAAGGGTATTAAGTTCTTAGATATGTGTATAGCCACGGTCATGGGTAAAAGTCATCGTACAATATGAGACCAGAAGGGCGAGGATTGTGTTTTGTTTTCCTGTGATTCCTTGATGCTTAGTATCAGTTGGTAATGGCATAGGAAGGAACAAATGAGCAATGAACAGTGACTGTTATCCTCCCCTTCCCTTTAGTTCCTTTCCTGCTGCCTTACCTATTCATGCATCCCTGATTGTTAACCGAACATATGTTTATATATTCATAAGTAATTGATCCTTGTTACATGAGAATTGCTTACACCTGAAGGGTCATTCAGAAAACAGAAAAGGAAGCCCAACAAGCTAAGTATGAGACAGAAACTTCGCAACTTCTAAGCAAGGTTTTAAGCTCTGTTTTCCTTTAAAGGAGTAGCTGTCTCTATCATCAGCCAGTGGTTGAAAGGGATGGATGAGAGACTTAGCAATTGTTAAATTGTTTTTAAATTTTTCATCAGAAGTCAAATTTTTCATATTTATATGAAAATGTTAGCCGATAATTCAAAGTTTAAAACAATTTAATACTTTCAAGCCGGGCGTGGTGGCACACGCCTTTAATCCCAGCATTCAGGAGGCAGAGGCAGGTGGATTTCTGAGTTTGAGGCCAAGTCTGGTCTACAAAGTGAGTTCCAGGACAGCCAGGACTATACAGAGAAACCCTGTCTCGAAAAACCAAAAAAAAAAAAAAAAAGGACAAAACACTTTCAAAAGCAAATGCTAATGAGATGCTGTTATACCCTTGTCTTGAAAACAGAAAACATGATCATGGTATTTGTTCAATATAAAGGTTCCTTTCTTTTATAGCCAGTAAGTGAAGGTATATTTTACCTTCATTTATCTATAACACAGTTGTATATGAGAACACGAAGAGCAATATGCCCTCCCACTGAATGCAAATGTCACCGAGCATTTTCTTCCTATAAGGCTATGACTGGTCATCCTGCTAACTGGAAGGCATCAATAGGGCCAAAGCAGTGCATGTTGCTTTCATGTGAACTGAATTTTAATCACAGTGGTACGTATAATGCTGATTTCGCATGTGTCCTTGTCCCTGTCCCTGTAAGATATAACTCACAGTCTAAGGTGGTAAACAGGGTATAAATCAGGTGTTCAGTCTCTTTCAATCATAAATCACAGGTGTGATGCTTTGGTAATTTAGAGCATCAATAAACTCTAGGACAAATAAAAGAAATCACCCTCAGTTTGGATCTCTACCTAGAGTAAGTGGTACAACTTTCTAATAAATATGGCCAACAGTTCTGGTAAGATTTAGACAAGTTTCACCATGGAGATAGGACAGGAGGGAGGAGGAAGACAGAGGAAAAGAGGTGTTGAACATCTCCAGACAAATTGGCTAGCAGTGAAGACTAAGTAAGCTTATCAAAGACAGAAACACTTGCAGTCCTCCTGGTCATTCAGGGTGAATAGTATCCCTTATGATATGTGGCTTAAATAGCACAACATTATGTGTCTTGTAGATGGTAATTAGAGCCCACTACTGGAGTCAGTGCTCTGAATACAGTCAGTGTATCAATCAGCTAGCATTGCTCACAACCCATCTTAATATCATGGGTGAGGCCCAGGTCTTTATTCTGATACTTGTGATGGACTTGGCTATCCTAGATAGACTTACATCAGTAAGTCTGCCTTAAATGAGTCCCAGCAGGGCTTACCTTTTCAGGGTGGGCTCATGCAGGTCTGATCCTCATATGTGTTCCCTGACACCTCAGTATGAAGAGCAACCACAAGTCAAGAAGTTTTTTCTCATGGGTTAACAGGAACATACAACATGAACACAGCACAAGCCCATATTCAACCTTTATGTGTAGTACTTCTGATACACTCGCACCAAGGAAAGCAAATCACATGGCCAAATCCAGTCATTCTGTGGGGAAGCATATTCATTCTTTAATGGGGGGAACGTCGAAGCCACAAGTCAGAGACACCAATAAAGAAGACTTAAAAGAAAGGAAGTTTTTAAGGGACTGTGTTCTAAATTATCTTATTACATCTGCAAGTGGGATACTACAGCCAAGGTGATTCAGTGTGGCCTGTGGACATAAGGCTATCAAGGTGAGTTGTACTCTTAAAAGGATTGGTACCCAGTCCAAGCCAAATTTAGCACAGAGGCTTTGTCCTTGACAGAATACAGAGAGTTGATGGAGAATGGGAAGGGGAATAAATGCACATTAGCCCAGGGCTAACTGTTTGCTTCTGAGTGATTGGTGAATATTTGAACATTTGCTCATTCTTCTAAAGGGATTATTTCTCCGGCTATTTTAATTTGTTTTGCAAGTCCCATAATTAACTTACACCTGTCAGGATACTGCAATGGGCGACTTGGTGGATGCGAGTGCGCACCTGTCCTGAGCAAACAATGTGAAGAACAAAAGATATAACCACCTTACATCCACACTATCTTCACAACATGCAGAACTGGTACCCATTTCTCTTGGATAACCCAGGAAATTTTCCAGAAAAAGTTAGCTATAGGTTTTAGGGAGCTTAGAACATTGTTTTATAGTCGGTTCAGCGTTTTTCCTTTCTATATGTAACTAGCAGGCTACTTCTGTCAACAAAGACTCATTTCCTCCCTGTGGAAGAATTCTGACACAAGGTGGTAAAGAAAAGGAAAGTCATTGATTATTTTAAAGGCTTCTTTATTTTTTTACTCTATTATCGATCTCAATCTCTTCTCAACACTGTGTTTTTAATATTAGCATACATTCTTATATATAAAAAACAAAAACCAAAACAAAACAATGTGTTGCTATCTGTGTCAGTTACTGGGTCAGGGCAGGCATTTCAATTAAATCAACAAACATTTGCTAGGTGCTAACAAAAGTGCAAAGCGCTGGGGCTGAACACTGTGCTCCCACTCTAACCCACACTTTGCATTTACTCTGTAAAAGATTACAAGCTAGCCATGGATGAGCACGGCTCTCAGAGAGGACCAGGCTTCCTGCATGGGCGAGGATCCCCACTCAATTACCATTCTGTTGTTTCTTACGGGAAAAGGTTTCTTTTCCATGATTGCATACCAAAAAAAGCATTTCAAACATTAAGTTGAAAGAAT
Source organism: Mus minutoides (assembly GCA_902729485.2). Lineage (NCBI taxonomy): Eukaryota > Metazoa > Chordata > Mammalia > Rodentia > Muridae > Mus > Mus minutoides. The sequence continues at coordinate 3,077,385 of LR749555.1, forward strand.
AGGACAACAAACATCTATAGAGTTTTTAAGTTCAACAACTGAAATGTTTTCAATTACTGTCCATCAACCCCTACCTCTATTCACCTACTCATCCCTTTTTCCATTTTGTATGAAAGTAAGTTGAAATAAATATGACACTTCATCCCAAACAACTCAGCCCTTCATCTGCAGAAGGATAAAGATGCTTTGCTATATAATCAGAATCTTATATAATATCCAACCACATTTGAATATCCCCATTTGAACCTGACACCTTTTCAAGGCTTTTGTTGATGTTGAAATAGACATGATTTAAGCATTGAGTTTGTTTTCATCTCCTTTTAGGGCTTTTTAAAAAATAGACAAATACACTTCTGCTTTTTAAAAATCCCATAATATGGATTTTTCCATAAGGAGCTCATTTTCACACTCTATTTCTTGCAAACTAGATGCTGTGTCTTGAGGCTTGGTTAGATTCAGATTAAGCATTGCAGGCTAAAAGGCATCCCAGGTGATGTTGTACATTTCCTGCACTCCAGGAGGTTGCTAATATTATCCACAGCGTCCTGTTTCCTCTCTCTCAACTAATGTGAATGATGCCTGGTTGTCTCCATTGTAAGGATGTTCTTTCACTTCTAAATTAGCAAGGCATCACTAGCTGGACTCATTGACGTCACCACGTAGCTTGCTTACTCAAACTAAATGCTTGATCCATCCATCCTTGGACTTAATCTGTATCATTACAACTGTCAGCAAAGTGGTGGTTGGCTTGTCCCTGCCATTACTTCTGCAGGATTCGCCAGCATTGTAGCTTAGCTTCCATGTTTCTTCTGCTATGAGAAGGAAAGAACATTTCAGTAGAATGTGACTTAGAAACAGCAGACATCTAGCTGTGTGTAAACAAGAACAGCCTAAAAGCTGGAGAGGATTTTAGAGAAAACAAGGCGATTTAGAGCTATAAGGAACCCAATCTACTACTCGCTTCAATATTTTCTTTTAGCACATAATAAAAGTAATGTCTAGCTATGTTGTTCACTTTGCTCTTGTAAAGAACTAGACTTGCTTAATAGAAATCTTTGAGTAAAGAAAAACATATTGTATATGGGTAGAAAGGGAGTCAAAATACCCACAAGTAATTACCACGTCTTTGTTATCAATAGCTTGACTGATTATAATTTTGTAATATGACAGGAGGCTGTTTGTTCTAGCTTTGGATTATTGCCTACGTTGGATCAGAATCAGAGCCAGATACCCTTCAAGGCTTGCCTCTAACAAGCCATTGTGTCTAGTTATGCTGCATATGCGAAAGAATCTACAACCTCTCAAAACAGAATTACTATCTGGGTACCGAGCATTCAAACACATGACCCTCAGGGGATCACCCACATGCCAACCATATGTAGAGAAAAAAAGAAAAAAAAAAAAGGGTTTCCTACATATGTGGTGAATATAATACAGCTTCATTTCTAATTCTAAAACCTCTTACTGGGCTTCAGCTGGGCTGATTTATGTATCCAGGGTCTTTTGTAGCCTGAACATGGTCAGTAATGTCACTGTCTCCTAGCTGGAAACAAAACCTGCATCACCCTTCTGTCTGACTTATCAGAAGGATGCAGTTACTGGACCAACGGAAAAATGGGACCACCTGCAATGATTAGCTTTATGTCACACAGTTTGAGATTACATTTATTCAACATATACATAGCATGGTAGCAAAATGACAAACCCTGGGCTAGAGAGATGGCCCAGCCATTAAAGACTAGGCTCACAACCAAAATGACAAATACTGAGAATGAAGGAAATGTCAGGTCCAAAGGAAACCCCAACTCCTCAATCTCCAAAGGCAGCACGTATATACTGAAATGAGAGTCTTGGTCCACCTCAGGCTGGACTACAGAAATATTTCAGGTAGCTAACAAAAGCCAGTGTTCCTCAAGATCTTGTGAAATGGGTTCCCTTGGCAAAAAAATAAAAATATAAATAAATAAATAAATAAAATTAGATTAAAAATAAATTTAAAAAAAAAAAAGTCATTTCTCTGTTACACATCAAAGCCCGTCCTGGCCTCCAGGCTCCTACAGTCTCTATTCACAAGTACCCTGTTAGACATTTCAAAAATCCCATGCTAGTATCCTGAACCTTCCTATGTTCCCTATTTCTCTTGCACTGTGTTAGGCCCAAAGATTTTCCCCTGTGCCTACTATCTCTTGCTATCTCAACTAGTCTCTTTCAATATCCTCCCTTCTCATACCAATAACCATGGCTATGTCTTTTTCTCTCTACTTAGGACTCCTCCAGATACCTCTGAATAATTCCTTTCTCTAACAGTTTAAAAAAAAATCTCTAACTGACTATTTTGGTGATATCTTTGCTGTTTTACCTCATAAGGAATAAAATATAGAGGTAAATGAGTGAACCAAGTGGTAACTACAGAAGCAAGGGAGAGTGGAAATCCAGCTAAGTCCTATAGGACTGCCCATCCTAGAGTGGCTCTTTAGGTGACCATCAAGGAATGAGAAGATGAAGGATCAGTAGGAATTTGCCTCATAGAAAATAAAGCCCAAACTTAAAGGGAAATTATATTTTATTTGGCACTACTGAGAAAATAAATATTGCAATTGGAATTTCCTCTATACAGGAAGACCCACAGAAATCGAAAAGCAAGGGAGTAAGGTTTAGAACCCTGCACTGGGACAACCTGCCAGAAAGTGACCTTGATGAGAACGAGAAACAGTACTGAAAAGAACTGGCCATGTTCTATGGTTGCCTTGTACAATTGTGGACAGGTTCGTTTTCTGCACTAGGTATAATGCTCTGTTCTTTGGCTTCAGCATCCAACTGGATCCCCAGGGTAATCTGAAGCCAGTATTGTGACTGCCACACTTTGAACGTATGAAACCAGAATGGCTACTCAGTCCTGAGCACCATGCTTTCCTAACCCACCCTAACAAAAATCACTTTCTAAAGACTGATTTATTTTTACTTTACAAGTATGAGTGCTTTGTGTACACCTTTCCCTTCTCCTGTCTGTGTGTATCTGTAAACGCAGAGAGAGAGAAGAGACTTGACCTCACATCAGATGGGATGTTCGCTCACTGCATCCCACGCACCTTTGCTCCTCTCCTTTGCCTCTTGGGGTGCTTTGTGCTTCAGAATCCTGGGTAAAAATCTTCATGCCATGAATCTCTTTTTCCTCTGCAAGACACCTGTTTATCCCCTTCTTTGAATGTCGCCTTATGCCTTTTAAAACCTTTTCCTTTTGTAAAAAACATAAAAGTAAGTAAGCAAAGAAATAAATAGAATAGGATAGAGGACTCTGAAAATGATAAGTTAATAAAGCAAAATGACTATGTTGTCATTTCAGAATTTGGGAAACTTTATGTACCTATGAACAAGTTCCTAGTTGGTTTGACATTCCCTCCCCCATTATTAAGACTGTCATGGACTGTGCTGTGACTAGAGTAGCTACATGCCTAATATTAAGGTGGTGTAGTCATTTAGAGGAAGAAACAAGGACCTTTTTGACCATTCATGTTGACCTGTGAATCTCCAACCTGGTATATGTCAAATCCTACCACCAGCCTTGGATCTCTAGAGATCTCACAGTCTCCAAAGGAATTCATTTTATTTTTGCCTATAATTTTTGTTTTATACATATTGCAGGTCCTTTACCAGGCAAAAGTTCCCCCTACCTTATTGCCAATTCACTTTTTATATCAGTGTCCCACATAAATTGGAAACATTTCTTAAAGCTTCTATAAGCTTCCAGCTGAATATTCCAGTTTGGAATTAAGTACACATGGACAAAATATGCCTTGGAAAAACTGAATCCTAGACTATAGAACCCAGATTCAGCCCTCTGTTTCTTCTCAGTCCACACTTAAATATCCTCTTCTGTGTTACAAGGTGTGATGGAGAATTTGAAAGAAAGTCTGGAGGCCAAACATTTAGTTATGGATACTTGATAGCATGGCTTTGAAGATGTCATGGGATCATTTGTGGGTGTTTATCACCTTTTATCTGAAATCTAAAGATCTGCACTGTCTTATGAGAGAATAAAAGGACACAACTTTCATCTTATTATATTACCAAAGTTTCTAACATGAAGCATTTTCTTGATCACATGACCTGGCCAAGGCTGGATCAACTATCCTGCCAAGCTAAGCCCTATGGTGGTAGTTCAGTCAGCTGGCTGCCAGTGACTGGGCTTTAGCTCTGCATCTAATGTGTTGGCCAGAACCCTTTATTTCTCTTGCCCTTGGTCTCTCATTTTATCCTCTCATTTGGCCTTTCATCTTCAACACACTGGCTGAAATAATTCCCACAATACTCAAGTATTGGAATCAACAAGAGAGTACACTCCAAAACTTTAGTTTCATCCTGTTAGCTCCTGCAACATTTGCCTAAATGTTGGTGGAAGAAAATGTGATGTCAGCTTACAAGAATATGAATGCAGTGGAAAAGACTTTTGTGACCATTGGCATAATCACCACAGAAAGAGAAATGGCATCCTAAGAGCATCCAAACAGCTGGGGTGAGCACTGCTTTCCAAATCCCACCTTCAGTTCCTCCTGGCATCACTATCAAGGTGGTAGACCATGGGCACACTTTACTCTGCATAAGGAATCCCTTTAACTCCTCACTAGCCAAAGGGAAATTACAACAGGAAATACAACCAGCCCAGTGGTCCAGCCTGATGGGCCAGTTTACTGCCCTCCCCTTAGAAGAGGCTTTTATTAGGCAAGCCTCAAAAAGGCTTATCATATTATATGTTACATAAAGCAACTGAAATAAGTCATTAGTCTAAAGGCATTTTGGGACACAGATTTTTAAAAGATAAATAGAATTTCGGTAGGAGTATAGATAAGTCAAAGAATATGCAAGCAAATAGCCAGTTTACATTGATAGCCCTCCAGGAATTGACTAGAAATAACTGCTGACACTTTCTTGGAGGTATTTCTTGAACTATAGTGTTTAATTTTTGTTTCTTTCTACCACAAATAATGCATATACCAAATGCTTTCAATTCCTTGGTCTTCCATTCAATTTGGCAATCAGTTTTGGAAGTTACTTGATTTAAGTCCATCTTCATCAATTCTTCAATGGATTCCATAAACTGGCTGGAATTTTTTCTACTCTCTTTATATGTATTTTCTTTATATTTTATTGTAAAACAATCTTAGATGAAATGCAAGAAGTAAATACGTTCACCTATGAATGCTGAAGTTAATGGCAGGGTGATAGACCAAAGAACTTTTCATCTACGGAGACGAGGCCTCCATTGTGTTGTGCCCATAGACTCCCATGAGATAAAAAGTGGAAAACAGTGACTAGCTGGCATCTAAATCTCCTCTCAACTCTACTGCCCTGAGACTGTGAAAAATTGTTTTCCTAATTCATGGTATTTCTGAAACTTTCATTGATATGATGAAGTAGAAGGGGAATCAGAGGGCATTAATTTTTACAAAGCCTCACAGGGCATCCATCCCCTGCTTTGTGGTGGAATGAATGCCCAAGCATGGAATCTGTGAGTAATAATAGTAAGTGTGTTTGAGCCTATGAACTACTTGTCTCAAAATTAGATTCTGAACATTTGCAGCCATTGCTAGAGCCTTGGCTTGTACTTTACATTGAATTATTGGACTGAATTATTTCATTTGGTTATAGTGTGCCTTGTCAACTGAAAATATTGTCCCAGAGAGTTAATAAAATGATATTTTGTAAACAATTCATTCCCGCAGGGATAGGGAAACTTGTTGGTAACCTGAGTCTCTGACCAAGTATATCAAACAGACACAGGCTGGTTAAGATCCAGGGTTCACTAAGCTGATTAAATCACAAGGAAATGGCAAAGCTTACCCCGGCTCCCCGAAGCCAAGTCTCCTTTGGATCTAGAGGAGGCTTGAAACTGTGTGTTTATAAATTTTTCCTGCATCGATGACAGAATGGACAGTTTAATAACTTCTCATTGTAGTTGGCCTTAGCTTTAAATGAGAAGTTCTTCATTTCCCATATCTAGTACTTATACATCCCTTGATTGTCCTTAAATACTAAGGCTGGTTATACATTCTAGTTCAGTTTCAAAATCAAGTATATTTTACCCACAAATGCATGAACACATAGTAATAGTTTTACTTGTCTCTTTGTAGCTCTTTTTCTTCTCCTGAAATTCATTCACTTTCCCCAGTGACAATAACAGTTGTGATGGGTATCTGCAAACCATTCTCAGTCTCACTCTGTTCTTCAGATAAAATGGCTTTAGAAATGGGCACATGACTCAAGTCCAGACAAGGTCATACATCCCCCAAGACTCTTGAGTTTCATTAGAGATAACTTGTATCCCAATCAAAGCCAAGGACTTGCATCTTGACATTGACTGAGACTGTTGAGATAGAAGGTCCCTGATCTTTTTAGAAGGTATGACTTGGAAGAATAGGAACATGAAGATTTTGGCCTCTCCATTTCTATCACATATAATTGATACAGGAGATCAGGACTGAAAGATGAGTAGAACAGGTCCTGTTGATCTCTGACTTCAACCCTCTTTTTGGTGTTTCTAAGTATAGGAGTTGTTATGTAATCCTTTATTTTATCAAAAAAGAAGCTGAGGGTAGGGCTCAGAGGTAGAGTGCTAACCTGACAAGCATGAAGCCCTACATTAGATATGCAGATTTGTACCCACTTCCAAACAATCACAAAACAGCACACATTTATTGAGATGGCTTCTTGAGTTGTGTTTTTGAGAATTATCCTATGAAAGTTCTAAATATTTAATTATTCATTTAAAAATAATTCTTAATTATTTTTCTTAGGAACGCATTAGTAGATTGAAAAATCAAACTACTAAGATAGGCTGAAATAGCAACTCTTCAGCTATACAAATATAAAAGAGGATAGCTAACTCAGAAGTATGAACAATGGTCATTCTAAACCTCAGACCCTCTGTTCAGGGATAGGTATAATAAAGAGGAGCAGGTTTGCTAGTTTCTGGCCTGTCTTATGAAACTCTCATGATCCAGATGTACTTTGAAGAGCACATTTAACAGGGAAAAGAAATTATCCTTACTTTTTGTTGTTGTTGTTGTTGTTGTTGTTGTTTTTGTTTTTGTTTTATACTTAAGAAAGACTTTGCACACCTTTCCTCCATGTTCCAGTCATTGCAGATGACTGAAAAAAGGCCTTGTTGCTGAGGTCTGGACAATGTAGCATATCTAGTGGGATGTCTGCTTCTAAAAGAATGCTCTGTACCTACAATGTACCAAGTGTCAGGTGCTACAGCTTGAAGATGCCACTGAGCATGTGAAGTGTGGTAAAAGAATGCCTGCTTTCTAATGGTAATTAATGCTAACTGGACTCACTGTAAATGAATTATAGTCACTTCGTTGAAATGAAAAAGAGCTAGATAATATCATCTTTGTTTTTAATTTGCATGTGTTAACTCTTATTAACTCTTTAGAACATACTAAGTAAGGCAAGGCATGAGGGTAGAACTTTTCCATTTCTTACCCAGGTGGTCTATGCACTGCTCTCAGTAATGAAAATTATCATTGAAAAAAATGATAACTACAGACTATAGTCATAATTTTACAGAGGATGGGATAAAATGGGAAGAAGAGAGAGAAGGATTTAAAACTAAATTTATATGCTTGCTTGTTTCCCAGTTGATTAACTGTTTGGAAAGTCTGGGAGTTGTGGACTTGTTAGAAAATGTGTGTCATCTCAGAATAGGCTTCAAGATTTCAAAAGCCAATGGCATGCCAGTGTCTCTCTGCCCACAGCCTGTTGATCCGGATGTAAAGTTCTCAGCTACTGTATCAGCACCATGCTTGCCTTCGTGCTGCCAAGCTCCCCATCATGATGATATGGACTAACCCTCTGAAACTGTCAGCAACCCCCCCCAATCCTTTCTTTTATAAGAGTTGCCTTGGCCTTGGTGTTGATTTGTATCAATAGAACAGTAACTGAGACAATAGGCCTCCCCAGAGGGTTCCCTGGAGCTGAGACAGTAGGATGCAGATGAATCAGGCAGGATTGGGGGAGAAGAAGCCTGGGGAAGAGGTACTTGTGTTTATAGGAAGCTGGAAAGTCTTTAAATGGCTTAGTAACTAAATAATAAAGTATCATTGTCAGATACTTATCAGATCCTAACCCATCCATCCCATTCTCTTCTTGACCTCCCTGCCAAGTTCATCTGGGAGACATTCTGTGACTCCACATAAATTGTGACATTTTGCCATAATAATCATTAACACCTTGAACTGAAACATTTTTTGCCACCTTTTTTTTTTTCTCCTCACCAAATTTTGAATTTCCCGTTTTGAATCCTTGTGGTCTTCAAATGGTATATAGCTCAAAAATATCTGTTGATAATGTGTATTTGTTTGAGGGGCTATGCATGTATACTTGAATATGAGTGTGTGTGTGTGTTTGAATATTCCATAATATCTAACACAAATTAGTTATATACATTGAATACTTAAAGGCATACAGTATTTTTTCCCAAATAGAGAATGTTTGCAGTAGGGCCAAAGCCATCCATGACCTCACCGTTACTTTCAGCTTTATAGCAGAGGAAGTTCCCACTTTTGACAGGCAGTAATTAATTCGGTTTCTGAGGACTTATAGGAAATGGAGGCACATGCACACTGGTTTTAGTGTTCTGCCCTGCTCTAGATATGAAAGTATGCAGCAAAATGCACACTTGCCTCCTCATTAGCTATAAAAAGCATATTTCAGAATTGTCAACCATGCATGCTTTATTTTTTTTATCTAGGCACTTTTATTTATCTTCCTTACAGGCCTTGAAAGCTTATGCCTATAAATTAGGAATGTACTAACTAGTTCTTCAAACTACGGCACCCAGGATATTTTATTGATCTCATAATTTACTGGATCTTTTGGTTAATTACAGTACAGCTTGCTTGGTATGCTTTTCAGGTCAGCTGCCAGCATAAATATGTAACCTCAGTTTTCATCTCCCTTACAGTTCTGATAGTCTCCCATGAGGTCAAAGATATAATAGCTACAATGCCCAGGGTACCTAACATATTTAATTAAACTATTAATCTACTTTTATCTTTGACTTTAGAATGCCAGATAGATTGAACCCTAGGAGCTATCCAATGAGTTAACTTCGACTGGGCTTCTTAAGCTGTGTCTTTAAGAATATACCGCTCATATCTCTCTTAAAACAATTTTTTAAAAAAAATCTTCAATGTGGCAAGAATTACTGTAGCAGCCAACAAGAATCCATATCCCTCAAAATGATTCATGCATTTGCTTCCTGATGCAGTATGTGACTAAGACACTTTATTAAGATAAAAACACATTGAAGCTCACTAAAAGACTGGAAATTGTTACAGTCTTGCAAGACCCATTATTTTAAAAGTGTGTAGACAGTCATTAGAATGGAAGTTATCTTTGTTACATAACCCATGAGAGTTCACTAAGGACAAACTCGTAACCTCTTGTGGTAGCGATGACATTTTAAGTGGTCAAGCCTCTGTGTATGTTCATTATCACAGTGGAGCTTGGAAAGGAAACTTGAGCCTCTGCAAATGTGTGTATCCACAAACCTTTAATTAGGTTAGCAAAGCACTCATACGTGTGTCCATTTCTTTCCCTTGTTGTGTATAAACTGGTAATAATCTAGTTTGTATGTTATTCCGGTAAGGAAGCAATTTGATGGTTTGACTTTATTTCCTGTGCTCATTTTAGACTTGGTTGGTATTTGATTATGTAAAAACTTTCAGGTGAGATTTCTTTCACTTTAAATCCTTTAAAACAAAAACCTGCTTGCACCATTTTTTATTCCTCTTTTATTAAAGAAAGCTGCATCCTCTTTGCTTCCACAAAAGCTATATAAACATGACACCAGAACCTTCTAATGAATGTTCCTGGCTTTCGTTTTAACAATGATTAAGAGTGATGTGCGTCATGCATTTGAACATTCCACTTAAAAATCAATTTAGACAGGCAATGCCCATGCAAATATTGATTATAAAGCCACAGTGTTTCTAGCAAGTTAGATTGCTATTGCGGGCTAAAATCCAGAAATCTGTTTTTCTTTCGTACTTTATAAAGAGTTGAACCAAAAACCAAGTCCTTTTCTTTTTCAGATCGGTCATATATTTTTCAAATGCCCATGGGACTGAAATTTAATTTAGAAACTCAGCATAGAGCCCTGCCACCCACCTCTAGTCAAAATAATCAAAAGCACAGCTCTTTTACATGCAAGGAGCAGTCAAAGCTGCATATTTCACTTTATTTTATTATACTTTAACATTTTGCATTGCATTTGCCCTGAGAACTCCGTGTATCTTGCTAAATGCAAGCAGCTCCCTCGAAAACAGGTCATCTCAAGTGACATTTTTTGGCTTGTGTTCAGCATCTTACAGCCTGTGTATCAGAGCCATAAGTCTATAATTCGAGATGCTGCAGACCTCGTTTATTGGTCATGATTAGTTGTATCTTTCTGCCCTTTGACTGGATGCTGAGCTCAAACACTGAAGCATATATGAAAAGTCAGTTCCAGGTCTAACACCAACTAAAGACAGTGAAGAAACTGAGAGAGGGGTGTTGCATCTCTCCATTTGAAGGGGTGCAGTCTGAGTCAAACCTTTAAGTGAGCCCTAACCATTTGAACAATATAAAATTATAATGGGTTACTTTGTAACATTTGGCCCATGCTACTACTTCAAGATTGCAATTATGAGTTTTAAAAGTAATTGTCCATCATGCCAATATGTACAGTGAGTTTCATAGAAACATTTCTCTATGACATGTGGCACGTAAATATTACAGGGAAACCTCTCATTGAGAAAATATTTATTATTATTTTGGATGATTTTATTAATAGGTTTTTATGAACATGTAACTTTCATCAACCTTTTATACAGCATTAACTTTTACCATACATTAAGCAAATTCTTGTGTGCAGTGTCTCATACACGCTAGAAGAAAATCACCTAGGACAACCCCAATAAGATCGGCCAACTTGAATAAATGAATCAGTAACAGAAGAACCGCGGGCACAGGGTGTCGTGTTAGGGGAGTCCTCTTGGCAAGTGCTACTATCACTTACACAATGTCCCCATGCAGGTGGGTCCAGCCAGCACTGCAGCAAAGGCTGGGCACCATGCCTACTTCTCCAAGTCACTGGCTGCAGCTACTGCTGCCACTCTGGTAAATAGCTGTGGGGAGAGAAAAGATCTCAACATGATCTGTTTGGCAAAGATCCCAGCCCCAAACCTCTGCCTCATTGTCTTCCATGTTGCTTTGAACCCCACCATCAAAGAGGGGAAATGTTCTTGGAGAGGGGATCTGAACTAACAGGATTGAGCCTTAAGGACTTTGTGCTACGTTTTAAATATAAATTTCAATTTACTTCATGTTCGCGGTTTTATTATTGGCCTTTATTTTATTTGAGAATGCTTAAGTAACTTGTTTCTGAATATGGGTAGAGGATAGCCAGGCTAGAATTTGAAATCCAATTAGACTATAAGAAAGCTCCATGTGCAACTCTCTATGTAAAGATTCTGTCTCCATGAGGAAAGGCCCGTGAGCACTCTCACTTTTTTTGCACACATGAGAAACAGGGTCGACAGGAAGTAGAGTGAGCCAGGTACTGTGACATGACTAAACCACAAAGGAAGGTACAGTGAAGCCATCTCTGACTCAGATTGTTTTTCAATGTTGTTTGGTGCAAATACTCCCAACATGACTGATTTCAAACTCCAAACTGAAGTCGACGAATAGAGAGCTGAAGAGATGTATAGAATCAACCATTATGAACTGGCTTTCACACACCATTGAACAAGATACACAAATATGGCTGAGGGGTAGGGTGGGGTCGGATGGGGAAAGGAGTCCAAGAAGAATTATTTGAAGCAGCTTGTGTTTCATCTGCACTGCCTCCTACTGGTCAACTCGTGAACTACAGCTCTCCGGGTTCATGACTTGCCTATTCTCTTTACCTTGTGTCTTCCTTAAACATCACAGAATATGGGGAAGTTTGTGCTGCAGATTGTAGAGCTTATCCCTAAGACCTGTGACCCAGAGAGCCAGTGTAGGTACGGCATTTCATGTGTCCCTAAATATGCTATTTAGATTCCTTATCCTCATTCATGAGAAAATAAAATCTTATTTTCAAGCCTCTAAGCATTAGGGCAGCTTATTAAGTGACAGTGACATAGGACACACTTGAACTATGATGTTTCATAAGCAGAATTGATACGGAAATCCAGCACCTAACGTCGGTTGTATATATGCTATAGAAAATCATCAAGGAGGACAAGGCCTTCTTCACTGTTTTCTGTCCCGCCCTCCTTGTCTCAGAGAGATTCATGGCCATAGGGTTCCCCATGGCCATTGGGCCGTCTGTCTCTTTGGTGGCAATACTTCTAGTTGACTGAAAGGGAAGGAGTGTTCAGCAGTACTGTTCAAAGGGAATCAGATGAGTTTCGCATCTATCAGCGCAGAGCTCACGGTACGGTTCTCCCTGGGTTAAGTTTCCTAAGGATCCTGCTGAGCTTCCTTCATTTCTTATCAAGTCTCTGAGGCTGGAAAATTATGCAAATGAGGCAAGACTAGGGACACGCTTGCCAGGACAATTGGCCTGTCTTAGGATTTGATAGAATCACAAACTTAAGAGGGAAACAGAACAAACCACTGTCCGTTAACGGTTCTCAACCATCCTAATTCGAAGACCCTTTAATACAGTTCTTCACACTGTGATGACCCCAACTATAAGATTATTTCACTTCATAACTGTAATTCTATACTGTTATGAACCATAATGTGAATGTCTGATATGGGTTGTGACCAAAGGGGTTGTGATGCACAGGTTGAGAACTGCTGGGTGACAGAGCAAGTTGTATGCAACCTTGACTGGCTGCCACTCATATACCGAAAGCCTGAGATTGCTCTTGTAGATCTGCAAGGAAGCAAACATTTAGAAGTGGAAAACTGGCTGTGTGCCTCCAGTTCCAGAAAAACACTCTGGATGCCATTTACAGTGCCATTGGAGATGTGCTTCATATGAAGATGTTTTTAGCATTTTGGTCATGGGATTGATCCATAGCAATACAGACCTATGATTAAAATGAGAGATCATTCATAACATCATAATAGCAGAACATGTTGATAAATTTTAAGCTGTTCTTTTCTTTTCCTTTCTCCATGCCTGATGCCATGGCTTTAATCTTTGAGACCATGCAGGAGAGACTAATGAACTACAAAGTGCTATTACCTAAAAATAAGTGGAAAACAGAGCTAGGCAAAAAAATCTAGTGACAGCCCTGGTTTACTCTTTCATTCGGCAGCTCTGAGAGCTTAAGCTTTATTTCATTTTCCTTAAAGATAAACTAAAATGGAAATGAAGTGGAAGATGGATATGGTCAATCTATTTATGTCAGTTGTGACATCTGAGTGAGACATGGCCTGATTTGTTTAGCATTTCTTGTGAACAAGCCAGTGCTCATTTTCACATCAGACACAAGTGCCCCTTGTAGGAACAGAAGAGCCAGGGAGAGAAGATGGCTCATAGATTGCCAACATTAAGATATGTTCAGGGAGAGGAAGACCATTGCTTAGCTTGTAGCCATTCTATAGCTTTTCTTGTTCTCATTTGAAGTAATCACAGTAGCATAGTGAATATTCTATGTAAGGCTGGATGCAACATGAGGTGTGTAATAGAATAAAACTGGAATTATCAGGGCTCCTGTTTCAATTTCTGGCATGCTTCTTGCTATCAATATAGAACAGTTTTTGAGGTTTAAGAAATGCTGATGATGTTTCCTGTTATTTTGGTCATTAGCTTGTATCTTTCCTTAGGTGGCAGGCCCTGGTGGCATTTCATTTCTACAGGTGTCAGCACTGCCATTGTTGTGGAATTGTATTATCATGGCATTTCGCTGTAATGATAGCATGTACCTAGCATGTACTGTGTCAGTCTGGTGAAGTAGTTCCTGAAGTATCTCCACCCCATAAAAGGACAAGCGTGACTTGCCTCCCTCAGAGAAGGATACCTGGTCCCATAATAAAAGGAGATAAGCACATTAAAAAAAAAGTCTAGGTTCTGAGACATTATAAAACAAGGCAAAACAAAGATCCCATGTTTCTGCCAGTTTTAAATATCTGAGTGTTTTATGTAGGTTTCGATTTTCTTTGAATGAAGTAAAAAGATAACATGGATGCAGTTATATCTTATCCTGATTTCAGGGACTACACATGACATGAGAAAACGCCAATTAACCAGAAGAAATATCTTGAAATCCCAGAGAGGTCATAAGAATGCCTGAATTTGCTATAGGGCCATCTATGGCATTATAGTAAAGGTGACTGGGCCCACAAGAATAAGACATAGTCACAACACAAAGTTTTCTGTACCTTTGACGATAGGTAACATGGGGCATGCTTGTATACTCCTTGCTGAGTGTTTGAAGCCAATAAGAGGATTTCATATACCACATGATGCATGGTTGGTCATAGAGATGGAGTTTGACCAAAAACCAAGTTCATCATTGTATTTTCTCATCATATTTGGCTGTCAATAATATGACTCTTTCCTATAACTCTCTGCTTGATTTCAGGAACTCGGTGACTAATGACATTCTGTTTCTCTTTCTATGATAGACATTAAGCGACCAGTTTCTGAAAATAATAGCAGTATTAATGAAAATGAGTTGAACTTGGCCATCTTTGTCTTTTCTTTCTTATACTTCCTTCTTTCCAACTTCCTTCTTTCCTCTTGCTTGCTTGCTTTCTTTTGTCATCTTATGTTCTACAAATAATCCACACTAGTTATCTTTTAAAAATTGTAAGTCATACCCTTTCTAGCATGATATCCATTAGAAATTTCCTGCTTAAAAAAAAATGACCCCAGGAGGTAGTAATTAACCTGCGCTTGAGTATAATAATAGAACCAGAGACTGATGAATAGTTTTCTTCAAATATTTTAAGTAATAGCATACAACTCAAAAGCCTTGCAGTGCTTGCCATAGAAAAACAGCTCTAGATGTGTTAGAATATCATGAATAAATGAACACTTTCATTTATGAGCTTTATATAGAAATCATTGAGTTTCCCTGCTCGAGGTGCTGCCTGCATAGTGGTTAATCTTTTCATGGCACTTACCTTATAATGCAGCGCCTCTTTGGGCAATCTTTTGTATTAAAATGCAGCAGTTAAGCGCCTTTCCTCAACAAAGCATTGCTAGAATGAATTGTTCAATCTCTTTGTCGATAACATGCTGGAAATTATTTCAGAAATATCCAAAATGGTAATTCCCACTTAATATTATTTTTATAGCTCATTGGGAAATAGAAAATATTTTCAAAGTAATTCAAAATTATTGGAAAATTAAAATAACTCTGGATAAGTAGACAGATAAATCTTGCCTTCACATCACCAGCCATCTGAGTGATCTTAGCAAGTGATTGTCTTTCCTTTAACTTGTCGTTATCATTTTTATTTTAACTATTAAATTAAAAATAGTCATTTGATGACCCATAGGTAACTTTCATTTTAAACTGTTCATCTCTCTATTTATATTCTTTTCCTTATTCTTATTTCCACCCCTTTCTTTTCTAAAAACATCAATATTTTAGAAAATAATGGTCTATTCCAGGTCTCCTGTAGGAAAAAGTGATCTCTCCTGCTCACTGCAGACATATGGCCCTGCTCAGTCTGTGAGAGAAATTGAATTCAGGGAGCAACTTGTCTAGGGGAAAGCTTGAACTCTATGACCAAGTCAAAGAGTAGGCAAGACACAGGCTATATTACATGGTGCAAAATGACATTTTGAAGTCTCTTCTGCAGACACCCTTTCAAATGACAATGGAAAATACTCTGATTAGAGTGAAATAGCACTGTCATGTGAAGTGCCCTGATGACTCCCACAGTCATATGTGGCATTATGTATGGCCAGTTTAACCACTTCCGGACCACACTAGGGAGTTCATTTTAAGTGGACCTTGATTTGAGTTTTGATCCATACCCAGGTTTAGAAGGGCCAATCTGTGAGGTTTAAACAGTTCAATTAGAGATTTTTTTTTCAAAGTGCGGAGTTATCAAAAGGAAATTTTTCTGTGGGCTGAATTAGAAGTCATAAATTGCAAATTTTCTTTTACATGGTGTATGTGGGAAAATGTGCTCTGTGGGGGGACAATATGAACACCATTGAGAAGACAGGGTATTTTTAAAATTAAAGTCTGGACATAATTTTATTGCCTGGCTTAGAAGGAAAGAGTGAACACACATGTTTATGTGTTTTAGGTTATACATACCATTATTATTTGGGTGCAAAGGGAGGAAAATGATCCATTTCTTTGTAACAGGAGGAAACCATTCACATTCCCTGAGGCAATGATTCATAAGCTCTATTAAATTTTAACAAAAGGAACACCAGAGTTTATGCAATTCCCTCAAGAAAAATAGCTGCTTTTAAAAGTAAATCATAATGAGTAATATTATTATTATTACTCTCACTGGTGGTATAAGGGTCATTAATAAAATAGAGACTCCGTGATATGTGATCTCTAATATACAATTATAAATATATTATAAATGTCCTGCATAGAGGGAAGCACCCAGATTTATGAATGGATTCCTCATGATTAGTAGTCATGTTTCACTACAGAATTTAAAACACTAGTTAAATTTGCACCTCAAGCATCTATATTTTCTGACATTTAAAGAGGGGATGGGGTACAGATGATCAATATTGAGCTGTTCTCGTTTTGTCTCTGGCACCCACAATTCCAAAGACCCTAGAAAGGGATGAGTGACTCTATGCACCAGGAAACATGCTGGAGAAAGGCCTTGTTAGGAGACTGAGTAGAACTTTCAGGTGGCAAGTATTGAGGTGTTTTGTTACACTTGGATCTGCTTTCGGTTTTCACCTGGTTAATCATTTTGTAATTGCACTACTCCATCAAGGTGAGACTGTTCTAGCAAGATGCCTGTGGTCTTTCTCAGCCTTCTGAGAACGTCTCAGCTTGCTGGTCTTTTCCATACTGCTAGGAAATCGGCATGTACCGTTATGAACAGAGTGTTGTGAATCAATATCAAAGCAGATGAATTCAACCTTGCTTGATTCTGGTAGTCTCATCGCTCCTTCACGGTTCAACATATGTATCTTACTTACTACTTTATCTATAGCCCTTTGCTCAGTGCTTGGCACATGAAAAACACATAGAAAAGTCACAGAAAACTACCAAAGTCAACCGGAAGATAGATGAGATCAAACATTTCTCTGTCATTATTTTCTTCTAAATGCATGATATGCCATTGAATAGGGGGAAGCTTTTCACTTTTTGAACAGAAGCAGAAACGTAAGACAAATCAAGAAGCCTGCCACTGGTAATTATTAAGGTGCCTATTACTATAGAAAGTTGAAGATTTCAGGGTTCAAGTGGACTTTTAATGATTCAACACAAAATAATATATGGAGCCGTATAAGGCATTGAACATAACTTTAGGAAATGAATTCCATTTCAGGGACAGGTGAATTGACTTCAACAGTGACAGGGAAAGCTCATTTCAATCGTTGTAGCATATCTACCCATGTGTGAAGAATAAACGGGACTACTGAACACATGACAGTTGGAAGAAGTCTCAAATGGACCTATAAGCAATCAAAATGCTCAAAAATGGTTGTACATGGCAGTGATCGATATAACTCTTACACAAGTGATGGTCCTGCTTTATCCTAAAAATATACAGAGTATTATACTTTTCCCAACCAAGTTTAAGGTGATCTCTTAGATATCTAATATGAAGGACTGTACAATAGTCTGAGTCCCCCAGAGGCTCATGGGTAAAAGAGTGTGATTTAGGGAGGTGGCAGTGCAGTGGACCTAGAGGAAGGAAATTGGGTCACCGGAACCGGTCTCTTCTGGTTTTGTCTTCTCGTGTATGAAGAAAGCAATTTTACTTTGTCATGTAAGTCTTTAATGCTAGGCTGCCTCACTGCAGGGCCCAAAGGAACAGGGCCAACCACAGGCATGACCTCTCAAACTATGAGCAGATACACTCTGCTCTCATCAGACATTGCACAGCTCAGGAATTTCTTTATGATGTAAAATTGAGTGAGAAGTGGCCAAAGATGGTATATTTAGCATCACATTTGTGCTACCTCCTAATATCATCAGGATATTTAAATATCTCCCCTCCTTCTCCCCTTCCCCCTTCCCTTCCTTCTGTTTCTCCTTCCCACTCCCTCTCTCTCCCTCTCCTACCTCTATTTTTCAACCCCCTATCTCTGCAATGGTTTGAACCAAGAGATTTCTATATGATAGCCAAACACTACCAATGGGCTATATCCATACCCCTTTCACTAAGAAAATCATCTTTGTTTAGTGATTCATTTCAATGTAACACATTTACCAAGCCTATGAGAGATTTTGTCCTAGACAATGAGAAAAAAGATAATAGAAAAATGAAACCTTTTATTTTTATATTTCTAAACTATCTTTTCTTTGATTATTCCAGTATGTGATGAGAAAAAACACATACAAAATCTAATAAATCCAGAATACTTTTAGGCACTTCAGTTTCAGTGCAATCTCTTCAATGTGGTTTGTTTTGGCAATAATGGAGACCATGGCATCAGCTGGAAGAGCTGGGGGTGGGGGGGATGAAGAGTGAGTGCCCAGGGAGCAGAAATGAGAGAATTGGGGGAATGGAGCTTTGTTTACATGGGTAATAAATGGCAACAGTTGCTCTGGGTGGGCTCTGAAGTAGCAGTAGCCACTGGCTTCTGTACCTCTATGTAGTTAAGACTCCTCATTCAGCATCTTCCTTGACTCTTTCCTTGCCTAGACTATCTGTAACCAGAAAATTTCTTCATCACCACTGCCCCCATGTCTCCTCTAGACTTACACCTTCAAGATATCCCTCATCAAAATGTATATCATTTTATCTGCTTACTTTATACTTAGGACTCAACAGTAGAGAATGTTTCTACTACTTAATCATAGTATGTCGTAAGCAGCTTTTTAAAATACCTTTGTACTGCTAGATCCCATCAATGAGATGAACTTAACAATGCTATCTTTCTCAGAGATTGCTATGAGATTTATACTGTGTGTGTGTTTTTTGTGTATTCATTTATGTATCTTTCTATATTGATTAATTTTTTACTATTGTAGTAAAATACCCAGCAAAAGCAACTTAAAGAAAAAAGGAATTATTTAGGCTAGACTCCTCAAGGAATAATCCTTCTTGATGGAAAAGGCATGGGAATATGAAGTGTGAGGCTGCTGGTCCTATTCCACCACCAGGAAAGCAGGAAAGACTAGCTAAAGTCCTCATTCTTGTGTACCATGTGTACAGCCCACATATAGCATGGGTCTTCTTACCTCATTCTTGTGTACCATGTGTACAGCCCACATATAGCATGGGTCTTCTTACCTCATTCTTGTGTACCATGTGTACAGCCCACATATAGCATGGGTCTTCTTACCTCATTCTTGTGTACCATGTGTACAGCCCACATATAGCATGGGTCTTCTTACCTCATTCTTGTGTACCATGTGTACAGCCCACATATAGGATGGGTCTTCTTACCTCAGTTAACCGAATCTACACAATCCCTCACAGATGTTCCCAGAGTCTTTTCTCTTTAGTGATTTTTTTATAACCTGGCAAGTTGACCATTGGTACAAACCTATACAACGCATTTGTTGTTTGAAAGGTGGAAGGCTGAGATAAGGATTAGCCTCTATTGTTTCTCTTAGCATTAGCATCTTGATCAACAGCATTACTGTAATGTCTAAAGCCAATGAGTCTTGGACAGAGTTCTGTAGCATCTGGTCTCTCGATATCTACTTTCCAAATGTTTGCGTTAATTGATGACTGTCACATAGTTGTGTTTATATTACCAGTGTTTTTTTGTGCTGTCACACTCTATGTTTTTCTCATAGAGAAGAGGAACAAACTTCAAGTGATCTATGACTCATTGCAGCCTTACAAAGCCTTCTACTCCTGACATAAAGTTGTCAAGGTTTAGTGTATAAAGTTATAAAGTTTATATTCACCTCTAGTTACCTCAATCAAAATATTTATTAGGTAGTTGGGTAAAGTTCAGGTGAGTGACAAACTCAACACTGAACCTATTAGCTTGACTCGTCATTGTCCCATCTTTAAGCTAGCTGTTCATCTGCTGTTTAGCACCTCAGTTTGTGTGTGTGTGTGTGTGTGTGTGTGAGAGAGAGAGAGAGAGAGAGAGAGAGAGAGAAACCTTTCTCTGAACTGATCGTCTCTCTGTGTAGAATGTTAAATGTTAATTTAGAAATCAGAGTAAGAATTCTCTACAACTTCCTCACTGCTCTACTATAACTGTCATCCTAAGGCCACAGTCTTTAAACAAGCATACCTTTAACCAAGAAAAAAAAATGAATTATTGGGCAGGAACATCACTGCAAAAGTATTTCCTTGCTTCATTGTGATGTGAATGGAAGCTTCCATATAAGCCTGTAGAAACAGTAGAATATGACACAAACTAGAACAGGAGGCTTTGTTGAAACATCAGTGTTCAAGGTAGGTCCCACAGAAGCGACAGAATTTTCTAGGCATGTGTGTGCAGTGAGGCATACTGGAAGCATTGCCAAGATGCCCTTTGACATGTTCAAGGGAAAGTACAGAGGGTCAGGAAATTGAAAGGAGTTGTGTAGTAGTCAGGGATGGGGAACTGGGGGGTAGCCACTAAAAAGTCTCAGATGCCAGGGACACGAAAGGTCCCCAGAACCCAACAGGGTTGACATTAGTCAAAATATCCAACACAGGAGAGAGAGAACCTGTAGAGATCATATCGAGTGGATAGGCACAGCCCCTAGTTTAGTGATGGTACCACCCACTCATCTCAAAAATTTTAACATAGAACTATTCCTATCTAAAGGAAATGCACAAAGAATGGTGCAGAGACTGAAGGAAAGGCCATCCAGAGACTGCCCCATCTAGGGATCCATTCCATCTGCAGATACCAAACTCAGACACTATCTATCGGTGATGCCAAGAAGCACTTCGTATAGCAGTTCCCTTAGAGGCTCTGCCAAAGCCAGACCAATACAGATGTGGATGCTCGCAGCCAACCATCGTACTGAGCACGAGGACCCCACTGGAGAAGTTAGGGGAAGAACTGAAGAAGCTGAAGGGGATCGCAACCCCATAGGAAGAACAACAATATCAACTACCTAGACCCCCCTCCTGAACTCCCGGGGGCTAAATCACAAATCAAAGATTACATATGGAAGGATCTCAGGCTCCAGCTGCAGATGTATTGCTTTATCTGGCATCAATGGGAAGAGAGGCTTTTGGTGCTGTGGAGGCTCAATGCTCCAGCATAGGAGGGTGGCAGGTGGGTGAAAGAGTACCCTCATAGAGGCAGGGGGAGGGGAAATGGGATAGGTGGCTTGCAGAAGGGAAACCTGGAAGGGGGATAACATTTGAAATGTAAATAAATAAAATAACCAATTAAAAAAAATTTGCAAGGGAAGATTAAGAATCTGGAATTTTCTAGAACAGCTTCCCAGAGCTGCTACATTGGCTTCAGCATGTGAAGAATATTAGATGTCATAGACTTATGGCCCTAGATTCTTGAAAATAAGTAAGATGGACATTTTCCCTGACAGATCTAAGGAAATTAAAATACCCTCTGGACTTTTCTGAGGCATATAATATCTAAAAGTTTTCTGAAAGTGAATTTGACCCATGTCTGCTAAAATAATTGCCTTTTTCTTAACGGTGAATGTGAAGAGTGAAGGCCAAGAAATTCAGTGAAATCAATCAATCATTCAACGGATTAATAAAGCAAAGAGATCATTCATACGTGAGAAATATTAAGATAAATCCCAATGATGTTTAGTGGTGCTTTTTGCAGAGCTCATCATATCATTCTCTGGCTTTTATCCAGTGATGTTATATTGGATAATATGTGTTGCTCATATACCAAACACATGTTATTCTGGACATAGGAAATATTGTTCAACTTAACAGATTTGGCCTATGTCTTGACCTTGGCTTCTATAGTACCAGTCTCTTGAAAAATATGGTAAAAGCTGAATAAAGTATATAATAATTGATGAGGTTGTTAATGGGGACATAGGACTGCTATAGAAACAGTTTGAGAACTTTGTGCAGTGTGGTAAGCAAAATCCTTGTTCCTGGTTGGGTCTAAAACGGTCTCCACTCATTCACTGAACATTTGATAGCAATGGGTAGAGAGGCAGGAGGACCTTTAGGAGGTGGAAGGCTAACTAGAGGAAGTAGGTTCTTGGGGGAAGTTCTGGTACTACTTAATCTCTGTCTCTTTTCTGTTTTTCCCTCTACTTTCTGATCTATGTGCTGTCTGAGATATTCTACTCTATGCACCTACAATGTGTGCTGCCCTCTAAAGACATAACAGACTAAGCCCTCTGAAACTATGAGCCAAAATAGCCCCTCCCTTAAGTTGCTTCCATCAGATATGTTGATCATAACAACAGGAAAGACTCTAAGAATAGATGCTATTTAAAGTGCAACTCAAAACAAAAGAAAGGACCTAGCCCTATATGTATCAGTAAGGGACAGTCAAGGCAGTTTGAAAATCTAGTACAATGTCCCTAAGGTTGAAATAGCTCAGGTAGTTGATGAAACAAATATTCCTAAGAGTAGGAGCCCTGGGAAACAGTGATCTAGAACACTGCAAGAAGCATTCTCATGGGGTCTTGGGGAAAATGACATTGGATCAGGGGACACATTGCTTCCCCAAAGCATAGTCTCCAGAAATGCAAATATTTAACGCTTGCAAACTACAATAAAAAGATGCTGAAGGGTCAGGCATGGTAGCAGATTCCTTTAATCCCAGCACTGGAGAGGCAGATGTAGATAGATCTCTGTGAGTTCAAGGCCAGCATGGTCTACATAGTGAATTCCAGGATAGCCAGAGGTACATAGTGAGATCCTGTATCATTAGTTCTGTCCCAGTGAGAGGGATAGCCTTCCATTTATCTCTGAGACTGTTCTGGGGTTAGCCTGTATACAAGCCATGAGAATGAATCCCTCTGATTCTGAGTGCAATAGGGAACAATCAGATTGTAATTTAAGTAACACATGATTGGATTTGCATTGAAACAAAGTCCTCTATATGTTTTTGGAACTTGGGAGAGGGAGTATTACTGGGCAGCCAATAAGGATGTCTCTGGAGCTGTGCAGGCAAGGACAGATAGAAGGTCTTCCTGGTGAATGGACACTGGGTGATAAATGGCAATCACACTGTATCCCTGAGAAGCCATGACACCTTCACAGGCTACTTCTGAGATAAGAGGAGGAAAAGGAAGGATGAATCCAGGATGATCCTCAGAAGTACAAATATAGGAACAAAGTGTGCTATGACTAAATGAAATAATGATGAAAGTAAGCATATTGGTCTGTATCAAATTTAAGATCCCTTTGGGTTAGCAAGAGCACATCCTAGTAAACAGAGGGATGGAGGTTCTGTCATAAGGGTCTGCATGCATGCCTAGGAACAAGGTGAGACTCGAAAAGTTTATTAGAAGACTGTGAGATAATACAAGAAATGCTTTCTTCTTAACAATTACCTGTGAGTTTTGGAAATTTGAATGCCACAAATATAACTCTCAGTTAAATGCTTCCTATATGGTCAGAATTCTTTATATTGTCCAATTGTACTATGGAATAATTTACGTCAAATTAATCACCCATGATCTTTGTCATCTAAGAACTCATGGTCTAAAATACACCATGATGATAGGATTAACTAAAATTCCATCTCCCTTGCCTTCTCTGGAACTTTGTAATAACCATTATAGCATTATATCATTATATCATAATATCATTATA
The DNA here is from genome assembly GCA_902729485.2 of Mus minutoides. Taxonomy (NCBI): domain Eukaryota; kingdom Metazoa; phylum Chordata; class Mammalia; order Rodentia; family Muridae; genus Mus; species Mus minutoides. The sequence goes on from LR749555.1 coordinate 3,101,205, forward strand.
TCATACTATCATTATATCATTATATCATACTATCTTTATAGTCAGCAGGGACCTCTAATTCATGGATTTACTTTTCTATCTTGTTCTTATAGAAATACTTGAAGTGTAAATTCTGGGTATCATCTCCTGTGTGATTTATTGAACAGCTCTATGTAGAAATCTCCATTTTGACCTTCAAATATGACTACACAGTCCCTTGTTAGTTAAACAATTTTTCTGGCCAATTTCACAAAATTAATGAAAATAAGATTAGCAGAGAAAAGATACTCATGAATCCAAGCATCCAAGTGGTCTGAGATTAGGTGTAACTTCCCTATATGGATATATTTCTTCAAGAAATAGAACAGTCTTTCTGAGAAGGGCTTGGAGAATCTGAAATAAATGAGTGAGATCTCTCCTCTCCAATTGCTGATTAGAGGACAATCATGTGACATAACCATCATATCCTTGATCTCTAAAATTTCAGGGTAGAATGCTAAGACCTATCTCTTAGGGTATTTGTACAGTAATGTACCCACAATTTATCCAACTATCTATCAATCAATTTGTACTCATCAATTTGTAAGTTTATTCGTCAAGCAGATAATTATCTTCTAACATGTATTAGGCACTATGTTGAACCCACAGAAAACTGAATAAATGTCCATCATACATGTTGATAAAAGTAAAACTATTGTCTCGTTAGAGCCAACACCCATAGGATAAGGAGTCCAGAACAATTAATAAATTAACCTGGGACATAAGACAATTAAAAGCTATGGAGAGGGGCTGAAAAGACAGCACAGTTGGTAGAGTGTTTGCCTACAATGAACAAGGCTTTTGGATTTCATCCCTAGTGGATGTGATGGCATGTGTTAGGAAAAGTTAAGAAAATCAGAAGTCCAGTGTTATCTGTTGGGGTCCACTGCCCGCAGTGGACCGGGGTTTCCCTAGAGGAATGGCCCGAAGCTGAAATGAGACTAAGGGACATGGGGAAAGAAACATCACCAAGGCTACATGGTTATTACTGCTCAAAGCGACTGTTTAATGGAGGAGAAACACTTGGGGAAAAAAGGAGGGAAGCCCTTCCCCCAGTCTTCTGCTCAGGCTTCTGGGGTTTGGCGGGAAGCCTGGAGTCTCCTGAGATGTCCGGGTTTGCGCAGGTGGGCTGGTCCTAGGTGGGCTGGGCGGAGCCAAGGTCCTGGGAGACACATGGAAGCTGCAGGGCCACCAGGATTATCTCAAGCCTAATTAACAAGACAACAGATGCCGCCTTCTCAAAGCTTAGTCACAACAACAGCTATGCTGAATGTAAGAAGGGGTACCACATTATCTTGACTGCATAGAAAGTAGGAAGCTATCATGGGCTATGTAAGACCCTATTTCAGAATATTGATAAAATAAGGGAAATTAGCTATAGAGAAAGTGCAACAACGTTGAAGGATCACAAGCATTAAAGTGCACAAAATGCTCTCACTATGATGCTTACATTGACTAACTACCATGCCACAGAATCTTTAAAAATGGAGGAAGTAGAAAGCAGATACCCGGGGCCACTTGTTCATTGACCAGCCTGTGGCAAGCCTCAGCTTTGGAGTTCCTTTATATTGTTCATTAAATTATGACATAATCTCTCGCTGATTTGTCCTGTGTTGCTGAATGTGTGATGAGCTCCTCTGCTGCTTTTCTGATTCTCTTCTCACCAAACACCTTCTAATCATTATTTAACTCCTCATGTAAACTGGCCCACCTGGAGAGCATATTCTGCTCATATAGACCTCAAGTACCCAGCCTCACTCCTCAACTAGTTCTCATTATACATTCACAGAGAGAGAGAAAGTCTAATTATAATTTGGTTTCCCATGTAGCTTGGCCACATGGAGTGAATATGCTCATCAGATACACTTTGATTATTTCAAACCTGTGACAAGTCAAACTCAGTATAAGATAGCAACTGCCATTCTTAGTGAGCATATTGGTCTCTTGAAGTACGTAATACACAGAGCCTGCACATAGTAGACGCTCTGTGAATGTTTTCTGATTGACAGGTTGAGACTTCTTTCAGAACCAAGTTAAAGGTGGACTTCCAATGGTGGTTTCACTGGAGTGATGAATGCTACTTTGCTAGGACATCCGAGATGCAGCCTGCCCGTTTCCTCCAGGCATTTACTCGCTGTCATTATGTAGTCCAAACACATAGGATGATTTCTCTGCATTGAGATTAGTTTTGAATTCCTGTTTCAAAATGGAGTTGAATGGAAAATTGAATTGAATGAAAAAAAAAAAATCTAGACATCCCAAAAGAGGATTACGGAGGCTCTGTCCTTCTGATCCAGATGAGCTTAGTTGCCAGGCAAAGACCAGCTCACGGTCCCCCATGCAGTCATAAAGCAATGCTTTCCATCTCCTGAAGGGCAGCAATAAGAAGATAAATGTGGAAGTTGGGTAGAGTAGCCTACTGGAACATGTTAATGACAAAGATATATGGTTAGGACCACAAAACAATGATAATAGCATAACTCTCTTATTATGAAGGAACTCCATTTCACTCTTTAGAGCATTCATTTGACTTAATTTTCCTCACCCTACATGCCAGTGCACACATCAGCTATAAGCCTTTTTTCTCTCTGATTCAAATTCATATTTTTTCAGAAATATTTAATGAGGATTTCTGACTTTTGGGTGAAAAAAAATCCCATGGAAAAATCTATTCGATTCTATGTAACGCATAGCCAGAAGTCAATCTGTACACCACTGTGCGAGATATCATCTAATATCTAGATAGGTTTGTAGGAGTTCCATGATGTTTGCTACCTGTTGATTTTTCCCCACTGTTTCTCAGTTGATATGAACATCCTGAACACAGGAATGCTTGGTTGGTAGATGACAGAAGCTTCCATTTTTCCCCTTTCCCCCCTTCTCCACTTTACTTCCTTCCTGTCCTTAATTCCTGGTGATCACTTTTCAAAGTCTTGCAGAACCTGGAGAACTAAACTCCATCTAATCACTAATAACTGTAGAAAACTGAATACATGTAAATGAGACTCAGTTGTTAAACTATCATCATTATTGTGTTTTCTATCAAGCCATGTTTTCTTCTTTATCCCTTGAATAGCCAAGTCCTTAACAAGCCCATATATGTAAGATTGTTTAGCAGGCATAATGATTTCCATATGAATTAATGTTTTTTCTCAACTGTCTCAGGATATATATGTTGCTTTGGTCAAATTAATTGATCATAGGATACCTCAAGATTTTTTTTTCATTAAAAGGGGCATTTTCATTAAAAGATTAGTGGTTTTCATAGTCCATTAGGTATCAGAGTACCTGAAAACTATGACATGCCATATAAGAGACTATGAAATATTAACACAAAAAATGGACTTTAAATAACCAGACATATAAATGCATTCTAAATGTGCTTTTTTGTGGTTGTTATAAAGCAAACACTGTGAAATATGAATATAAAGTTAATTCATCAGTCAATATGTGCTATATTGCTTGCCTACAAAATGGATCTCAAAATAACATTAATTTCCCCTAGAGATGCACAAAGACAGCTTAAAATATTATTTTGCCCTATCAACTGTCTTAACTGTTTCCTAGGTTATGCTAATATCCAAGTCTCACTCTCAGATTCACTAGCATCCAGTTTTTTAGACCAAGAATCAGAATAACTGTTGCCTTTGGACCATATCTGGCCCATTCTTTTTCCTTGAGAAATAATAGCCTCAATAATTTGTACATGTACTTTTACTACAATGGCAGAGCAAATCAGTGTGACAGGGACTCAATGTACATAAGTTAAAATGGTATCTGTCCCCTTGTAGACAGCATCCATACCTAGGTTGTCAAGATACACTTGCCTAAACATATACAATATACTTACCAGCATGAACTGTTGCTTGAGTTTTTTTATCTTAGCCATTCTGACTGATATAAGATGGAATCTTATAGTCAATTTAATTTGCATATTTCTGATACCTAAGAATGTTGAACATTTCTTTAAGTGTTTCTCGGCTACTAGAGATTCCTCAGTTGAGAATTCTTTGTTTCAATCTATAACCCAATTTTAATTGGGTTATTTGGTTTATTGATGTCTAGTTTCTTGAGTTCTTTATATATATTAGATAGCACTCTGTCAGATGTGGGATTGCTGAAGATCTTTTCCCATTCTACAGGCTGAAGTTTTGTCCTTTTGATGATATTCTTTGCCTTACAGAAGCTTTGAAGTTTCATCAGGTCTCATTTTTTAATTGTTCTCAGTGTCTATTGGTCTTCTGTTCAGGAAATTGTCTCCTGTGCCAATGCACTCAAGGATATTTTCCATTTTCTCTTTTATCAGGATCAGTGTATCTGGTTTTATGTTGAGGTCTTTGATGTAATTGGACTTGAGTTTTGTGCAGAGCGGTAGACATGGATCTATTTGCATTCATCTACATGCATACATCCATTTGTTGAGGATGCTTTCTTTCCATTGTATAACTTTGGCTTCTTTGTTAAAAATCAAGTGTCCATAAGTGTGTGGTTTTATATCTCAGTCTCCAATTCAATTCCGTTAATCAGCCTACCTGTTTTTATGCCAATACCATGCAGTTTTTATTACTATTGCTCTGTAGTAAAGATTGAAATCAGATATAGTGATACTCCAGAATTTCTTTTATTGTACAAGATTGTTTTATCTACCCTGTTTTTTTGTTTTGTTTTGTTTTGTTTTTCCATATTAAATCTAGTATTGTTCTTTCAATGTCTGCAAAGAATTGTGTTGGAATTTTGATGTGAGTTACATTCAATCTTAATTGCTCTTGGAAAATGGCTTTTTTTAAAACCAGGTTAATACTGCCAATCCAGGATCATGGGAGACTTTTCCAGCTTCTGCTATACTTTTCAGTTTCTTTCTTCAAAGACTTGAAGTTCTTGTCATTCAGCTCTTTCACTTGCTTGGTTAGAGTTACACCAACATATTATGAAGGGTGTTATTTCCTAATTTCTTTCTAAGCCCATTTATCATCTGTATACAGGAGAGCTACTTATTTTTAGTTAATTTTATATTGAGCCTCTTTACTGAAGATGTTTATCAGCTGTTGGAATTCTCCAGTAGAATGTTGGGGCTCACTTATATACACACTCCCATATCATTTTAAAAAAAAATAGTGATACTCTGAGAAAGCTTGGATCCCAGATGGTGACATCATTTGGGATCATTCCAGTTTAGCCTATAAAAGGAGTAAATCCTTGAAGATTTGTCCTTGGTAGACATTTTTCTGTCCCCTCTTTGCTCCTTCTCTGCCTCCCAGTCATCATGATATTCCCCTCATCTCAGGATCCCTTCCTTGTAACAAGGGCAGCTGATCTTTGAAACCCTGAGCCAAAATAAGTCTTCCCTGCTTTTAAATTGATTCATTGAAACACACACACAAACAAACAAACAAACAAACAAAAAACAACAACAACAAAGAACTGACTAATGGCATTTCTGCTAAGTGGACTATTTGGGGGATTATCGTCTTCATAAAATACTTTATTTGCTTTAATTTTCTACACTGTGACACCAGATTGCTTCCACTTTCTCAGGAATTTTCCACTGTAACAAACAACAAACAGGCGTAGCCCAAGGTGGATGGAGTCAGCAGCATGCTTTCCCAGCAGGTAGCTAGCTGCTCACCACCACAGCCTCTGACAGTCTCTGTTCATCTCCTTACGCAAGGCAAAGAACAACTTCATTTATTGAATTCTCCAATGGGATCTCTCTTAGTGTGCAACCCTCACTCAGATGTCACCTTCTAGAGCATCATCTGTTTGTCCTTCATCATCCAAATGCATTACATTATTGCTAATTACAAATGATCTCAGAACTATAACTCAACAATGGCATTTTTGTTTTCTTTAGTCTTTTAATCATATATATGGTGTGTTTAGTTTGTTCTTGATTAGAGTATTTTATGAAGGTGCAGTTAATGTGCTCACATGGATTATGCTTATCTGAAGACTCAGATCTAAAATACGGTGCTCTTAGTGTGCATAGTTGAGCACTACAAAGCTGCTTAGTCATTGACTGTGGGCTCTTTCTCCTCGTGCCCCAGAGACTAGCTTCTCATAAGGGGAATCAGCAGAACAGAAGGCATGAGTACCTTCAAGACATAGAGTTCAACTCCTACTCTCATTTTGCAGTGCCCTACTCCTTACACTGATTAGGACTGATTAGGTCAGTCCTAATCCAAGTGTGAAATAAAAGCCCAGTGGTGTGAATATTGTAATAAACTATGAACCCTTCTGGAGGATGAAGCCCACCAAGATTCAGCTCTATGTATTCTAGTCAAGCAAGGCTCTTTGCCTTTTCTATCTTGTGTCTGGCATGCTGTCTTATTTTGTCATATGGTAAATCCAGCCACTTACTCTCTTAATACTCATCATTCCATACCTGTGATACATTCTGTGAATCCTTAAGCATGAAAAGAAGTTGCATCTTCCTTTGTTCTCCCATGCCTTCAGTATTAACACCACATGTCTTAGCAGGCACTCATATATGGGAAAGAATTCTTATTCCCAAATTAAACAGCCCAAAGATCTCAGTTCTTCATAAGCAAAGAAATCCTTTAATACTACTCTAAAAACCTGCATGTGGAATTGAAATAAAAGCTCTTTTTTTTTTTTAGCAGACTAAGTATGTAGAGAAATAAAAGCTCTTAATTAGAGATTGAACTGTATTAAAGAGCATAAACTTTAATGTGGTATAAGTGATAGATTTAAGAGTCCAGGGTCTGCAGGATCAGTTCTAGGCAAACTCAATTATTCAAGTGAGTCATGAAATTGTCTAGGTGAAGGAAGACTGAGATTCAAGGAGAATAGAATAATGTCTTACATTTCAACTTTCAAACAAGTTCACATGGTATGCACATGCTTCTGGTCTAGAAACACATTTCAATGTCAAGGAACTAGGAAGTTGTCATGAAATATAATAAAAATGTAAAATAAATTCAAAAGGAAAAACAAAAAAGACATGGCTATGTTCTGTCTCTTGAATTGGTAAGGCAATACATATTTGAAATTGTCACTCACTCAAGTATTGCTTCATTTCTTCAACCTTCCAGCTATTGAGAGAGAAAACATAAAGATAGAAAGACAGACAGACAGACAGACAGACAGACACACACACACACACACACACACACACACTTGGCATAGAACTGTATCTTGATTGCATTGCCTATGGAAATGGACCATACCACAGGTCCTTTTCCAGAAGCATGTAGACCTTGATTACTACAAGTTCTTAGCTGGTCCTTCATTCCCATCATGAATCCCCAAGGATTTTCTTCCAAAAAATATTTCTGACTTTTTTGTGTACTTCTAAAAGTGACTTTCTACTTTAAGATGAAAATAATTTGTTTTGTTCTCATTTCTTTATTATATACAATATAAATTCTGAGTCCTAAAACTTTAACTAGCATTGCTAAATGCAAAATAAATTAGCATGATCAAATCAAGCAAAGCATTTCTGATGCTCACATCATCCATGATACTAATAAAATCATAATCTTCGCTTCTGGGCCTAAGGTATGTCTTGAGGCTCTCTGAATAAATTCCAATAGGAAACAATGTTAAGAACAGCTATTCTAATTTCCTTCCTACCAGATTTAAAATTGAATAATTATACTTTTCTAACTGGGACATGAACCATATTTAGAAATATGTTTTGCAAATAACAAATTAGACTAGGTTTGAGGAAAATGTTTCCCTTTTCCTCTTCTTGCATGTTATAATTGCATTGATTTATGAAGAAGTAGAGGTAAGCATAATGATTTTTGTACTTCTAGAGCAATTGAGGTTTTTTTCTTAAATGAGTTTGGTTTCTAATCAGACAGAACTTGTTGATGTAGGTTGTACTGTTTTTAGTAAACACAAAATGTCATTTTGCCAAATTATTCCAGCCATTCAAAGCCATGACATTTGCAAACATTTTTTAATCTCCTAGTCAGCCTTAATTCCAAATAGAAGTTCTCAGTGCCTGCCTCAGATGCTCACATCTCCGGTTACATAGCTGTTGCATCCAGTAAATGTTTGAGCTCAGAAGAAACACTGCCACACATCTTGATTAGTCAGCCTACTCAATGGGAAAGGGCAAAAGAAATGCAACCTAATTTACTTGCTACAACTTCGACCCTCATCAGGGTTACCTGGTGTTTCCTTGGTCATTTTCTCTTACCAGCTGTGTGACCCCTGTAAATTTCTACACAGATACAAGATATGCATTGGTCTTGTTTCATAATATAATCCTTTGTATCACTATAAAGCTTATCTATCATAGTCATAATTCAATATTTTATTCTATATTAAAGAGGAGATAGGTACAAGACTTTTATATTCATGGTCATTCAGAATTTTCAAAGTTAGCATGTCAGCAAGATATTCACAAATGGCCCAAACAACTGGACTCACAGATTGTCATTCTTCCAGGTTAGAAGTCACTGTCCTTTCTATTGTTGTCAAGTCACAGATAGCAAACCACCAATCAGTATCAGTTATACAAATATATGTGTAACCATACATAATTAATCAAACAACATAAACATCACTGATACTTGAATCTAGAATTTAAGTATAAGGACTTTAAATTGTCATTGTTGAGGGCCAGCCCAATAATCATTTAGTTCAAGATCATTTTTCATGGATGGAGAAGCTCTGTTCATGTGACATATGCATGAGAAGTACAGACACTTTACTAATCATTAAACTATTCACCAAAATTTAAAATAAAATTAATGATTATATCTGGTGTGTGTGTGTGTGTGTGTGTGTGTGTGTGTGTCAGACACTGAGAATATTATGATTCTATATCTACCCCCTGGTATTTATATGGGAGTGGTTGGCAAATGCTAAAACACACTTACCAACCTAAGAAGAAAAGGAAAAGAAACATGATAAGTGATATCACAATTGGAATGACTAGCAAAGACAAAGATCTGAAAGGGGGTGTGCCAGAATACACAATGCAGTCTGGATGCTGCAAGATGTGTGTAGTCCTGGAGTGGCTACCCTAAAGACACCAATCTATTAACTGAGGTTTGAATGCTGAATGGGAAGCAAAATTTCATAATTTCTGTGGTTGAGTGTGTTTCTAGTAAAGGGATCAGCAAGATGTCGTAGCTCTGAGATGATAGGGAGGAGCCTTTGCCAGAAGAGGCATTGTAATAGAAGTCAGTTTCTACCATCTTGCTTCTGCTCATTTCTTTTGTCTACTCATTAATTTACATATTTAGGTTTACTCTATTCCAGGTATAATTCTCTAGTGCTAAGAAAAATAAAAAGCAAAACAAAACCCAAAAACCCAAAACTACATCCTCTTTGGAGGCACAGAAAATCACATCCTGGGAAATAAATTATATAATGTGCTAGATGATAAATACTATCAGAAAAAAATACAAAAATTTAAAAAAAAAGTAAAAACCAGAAGTGGTGAGGACTGAGCTTCTGGGGAAGAAAAGATAGGAAAGAAGAAAGATGTGATGTGAGACATGGAAGATCAGGAGGGAATCAGTTCCATAAAGGTACAGAAAGAGTGACCAAGGCAGCTCAGTCAGTCACCAGGGTCTCAAGGGTAGGAGTGAGGATTGATAAAGAAAAACAACTAGACAAAATTATAGCATGACTCCAGGCTGTGCTAAGACTGAAGCAGCTGTAGTTCTCTCCAGCCTGCTTTTATATCATTCTAGGTATATCCAAAAAACATGGTTAGTTCTTAGATCAAAGACAAAGTAGAAAACAGAGAGATCACCCAAGAAAGTAATCGAGTAAAGAAGTAAGGAAAAGGATCACACCAGGTAACAATGAAGTAAAGTAGTAAGCAAAGAGATCACATAAGGAAGTAATTCAGCAAAGTAGCAAACAAAGCCCCATGGTCACTGTTCCTAATATTCTTATCTGAGCCTACTTCCTTGTCTGAGCGCAGTGACAAATGCCAAATTCCTAGAAACAGCACCCAATGCTCTCAATAAAAGAGTATTCTAGGAAGTGGGAGACAGAACAAAACTTTGTTCAGCGACATCAAGGAAGCCAGAGTGACTGGAGTGTCACAGATGCAACTGGAACAGTGGGAGACAACAGGAGCTGATTGACGGGAGTCAGCTTTTGTCCATTAACACCAGAACCTTAGATTTTTCCTTTGACATACGTGGATGAGCATGGTTGGATTCTTTTCCTTCGTTCTGAAGTTGATACAGGGAAAGAAACTGAAATCTTCTTTCTCATTGAATTAAAAGAGCATCAAGGAAGGCTAGATTTCCTGTTCAGTGGGAAAGCATGGCCTGGGGTCCCAGAGTGGTCTCACTGGTTGTGGTTAAGTGAAAGAGCAGGTTACCATTACCAGGTACCTGTTATTTTCAAAGCAAAATGTGTTGTCCTCTGGGGAGAAGCACTTTATTATTTTGTAATCTAAGATCCTTTTGGCTTTGTTTCTAAAACAATAACAAGCTATTCCCTAGAATTAAAATATAAATACACACACCCAAAGCCATATAAAACGAAAAGCACCTGAAGCAATCTATAAAAGTTTAAACTTCAGAAGCACTAATTTAATCAGGGAAACTTTATCTACAGTGTTTTTGCTGTCTCTATTAACCGTGTTATATGGTTTCTGAGAACCTGAAACTCTGCATCTAACGGGAAGTTATATGTGCCTTTTATCCTCAACAGATGTGGACATCAAATGTTTATGGGCATGAAAAAGTCTTCCCATTAGAGGAAACCCTGTCAAGTAGCAGGATTTTCTTTTATTATGTTGTTTTATGCAGAGAACATTTCTTCTAAAACCACAGAGGCCACATAAACATGAAAGAAGTAATGTTGAATTTTCCCAACACATGTTCTTCCGCCACTGTGTGAGTTACTGGTTTGTAAATGGTTTCCAGTCTTGACCTTCCTGGAGACCCAAGGACTGTAATGCATTGATCCCCAGGAACCGTTCTTGTCACTCCAGCTTTTTGTTGAACTTGGGCATAGTTTTTTGTTCCCAGTGCTCTTTTATCCATCTTATCATTTCCTTATGCAGTCAATTCTAGAAACAAAATTTAATCGTGTTGGGGATAATGTGGAAAAATAGCCCATTCCTATTTTATGGTTTTAATATCTCATGGTAGTGCTAACAGTAACTTGAGTCATCTAATCCTTTGTCCCTACATTTTGTGCTTTCTATGTATGTTAAGGGTGTGAAAGATGATAATATATACAAAGGCTTTCAAGGAACTCTGGATATGTGGGATATGTGGTATATGGGGGACAGTGAAGGTTTTAATCTCTTCATTCATCAGTCATCACCCCAAATTTCCAAAGCAGGTAACCCTGTATCACATGCTTCATATCAACTACAGGAAGGAAGGAGAATGGGAAGAGTTTGTCCTTTGATACACCCATGACTAAAATGAAAGGGAAATAAAGAAATGTGGTTTATGCAATGAAAGACTGAACAACTGCCAGTGATGTTCCTCTCAGCCTATCGAGACCCATTTTGCTCTGACTGACATCTGGTTGTTTTTAATTCTTCCTATTTGGTATTATTGATCAGCTGCTAGCATTTCTGGAGAGAAACAGCACTGTTTGCATCTGCATCCTTACTGGGGGTAGTAATGGCCTAGGCATATTAGAGTCTGAAGTGGGCTCCTTGAATTGGGGCACTCGGTGTGTATATTTCCTTACCATTTCATATTGGTCTTGTGCTTTGACTTTTAAAGAGAAGGCAAAGGGTGTAGGTTTCAGGATAGTTATTTTTAGATGTGTATCTACTAGCATATACTCTCAAACATCTCTCATGATGGGCTTGAATTAGTTTGATGATATTACTGTTCCAGGATAATAGCATCTTTATTTGAGGTTTCTTAGATGAAAAGCAGGAAGAATCTCTCTTTGTTGACTCTTGCATGTTACTGACTAAGAGAGAGTACGTGTGACAATGCGGGCATGTGACAGTGTTCCTTGAATAAGCTAGAGATTTTATTTCTCCCTTTGGAACCTCTGAGTTTTAGGCATTTGATTTGAATTTTGCCAAGAAACTTTCTTATGATGAATGACAAATAAACTTTTCTTTAATGATCCTTGGTTATTCTCTATATTAAATGAAGAAAAATATTATTCTTAAGAATATCCCAATCCTGTTATTTAGTGATGCTCCCCTCTAACTGAGATAATCTGACCACCTAAATATTGCTGTAAATACTTATACTGGTTAAAAATATAGAGCAGAAGTCTTCAAATGTTTGGTTGAGAGACTTAAGAGTAAACATTTTAAGCTTTGGAGGTTGTACCATCTCTGGTATATCTGCTTGACTCTGCTGTACTGCAAAAGCAGCCTTGGGTTATATGAAAACCCAACACAGCAGTCTTTCAATAAAACTTTATTTGTAAAAGCAGATGGTTGGTGGACTAGAAGTGGCCCAGAGGCTGTAATTTCTCGACCCTAGGTGTGGAAGCTGATTCTTGGAACTTTTGGCATAGCTTATTCCCATCTGTTGTTAGTTGATGAAAGCAGAATTGTCAAGATTCCCAAAGAGCAAGCTCTCCCCTCTACCAGTGACTATCATTGATCTAATTATGCATATACATATATAATAGTTAATATGTATTTATTTTATATTTTAAATGAATAGATTAAAATATATTACATAAACATTTAAATATATATTGTTTTTCTTGACTTGTTCTAGGCTTCTCACTAACCCAATATGTAAGACCCAGGGAAGTTACTTATCAGTCCAAAATATGGAGGGGAGTCCAGAACACACATCATCTATATTAAGGTTCTATTTTTTTCTTCTAATTTGGAAGGGCAGCTTTCTGACTGGATTCCATTCCTGGTCTCCAATGTCAACTCCTATTAGTCATGGAAGACTGAGATAATGCCTGCTCTTCATGTCACTTTAGTAGGCTCCATTAGCTCTGGTCACAGGAATATCGTTCATACCCAGTACTAGACGACAATGAGGTAGTAAACTTGGCATACACCTGTCTCAGGTGATTCTTATCCAATTGTTTGAGGCAATTATTATCATTTACTTATTTTATTTATTCTTTTTATGATGAAAAAGCTCTAAAGAGGTTGTATGGTTGTCTGAAAGTCTGCATTATACATGGGGCAGACTTGGGCTTTTCTTCCACATGCTTTGACTCTAAGTTTGTGCACTATTTCTCAGTCCTGAGTCCCATGGTGTCTGGCTTTACTCAGTTTTTTAACGCTTAAGTCACCAGACACTGTTTCGTAGAGTGAAGAGGGAAGCTATGGCCACAGATCACTTCTCAGATTCAAGATAGTTTAACATCTTCAGTTCTGATTGACTAGCCCAATAATAACAGACAAAGGACTTTAATGAAGAATTTGCAAGACAGATAGAGTCCCAGTGGATGAATATAGAACGTGAGAAGATTCTTCTTTCCTCAGTCCCCTGTTATCTTTAGAAGTTCTTTAGAGATGGAGGTCTTTGTCCCACTGAGACCACAGTGGGTTTTGGTACCCAATCCTTGGCTTCACAATTCTTAAACCCTCTGCTAAAAGATTTCTTAGTCAGTGTTTCCTAACAACTAATTGGTAAAACATATTTGAAATAGAAGAGGATTTCATGAAAAGAAAAAAGTAGACTAAAGCCAAAGATACTTAAGAAAGTAAACACAGGCTGAGTAGTTTCCAAAAGATAAGGAATTTTAAATCTTGACTATGCTATTGGTACCACCTTCCCACAATTGATCAAATGGTAGTGTATGCCTATGAATCAGTAGAATCATGCATCAGCACTCCATAAAAACTGTTCCACTTCTACTAAGAATTCCTAAAAAGTTGTTTAAGGATCTATCCTGAGCAATTGAAGGTTTATATTAGAAATTAATATGTAACTTTGTATTCTTCTTTAACTTTACATATAAATTTAACTTTATATATAAAATGCCATTACTACCAAGAATTTTTCTGTGATGAGGAAACCAAGTCCACTTTGGATTATTTTTATTTTTGAGTGCAATTTTGAAAACAGTAATTTGTCAATGACTCTTGTGCATTGGTTCAGAATGTGACACAGCTCTATGACTCTTGTACATTAATTGAGAATGTGACACAGCTATGTCTTGAAATCGTACTAGTAAATGTTCTCACCAAGGGTCAGCTCTACCAGAAGAATGGTTATTTCTCTTACACTTCTGATTCTATGAAGGATTTCTTGTCATTTATTCTTGCTGAAGTTAAAAAGTACAAACCCATTGATGCAGAAGAAATATAAACAGATCTTATAGTATTAAAACACAAACCAAATCATTTGTCTTCATCTACATGAATACATGCATGTATAAATGTTTGGGAACTGTATTATATAATGAGAGAACTTAACCAGGACACCACCACTACTATGTTATTAGCTATTTAGAATGGAAGTCAGCAGCGTTTTGTGTTGGTCCTGCTATGAAATAAAGCTTATTAGAAACTCACACTATATGGCCATGAACATGTCCCAATGTTTTATGTTCACATCACTTTTTCAGCACTTCATGTAGATACTCTGTTAATGTTGTGACTAACTATACATCTTAAGGGATTTTGAATATTGGAACAGGAACCACTTACTTGATTTAATGCTAGGCACTGAGCTAAATGCTTTATGTTTTTCCGGTTGTCACCAGTTATTGAGTTCTCACACTCTCTGAGTATAAATTCTTTTATCATTCTATTTTAGGATAGCTGTTATAAAGGACCAGGGTGTGGTTCTGCCACATAGTGGTTCACAGCCATCTGTAACTACAGTACTGAGGAATCCAGTGCCCTCTTCTAGCCTCTAAAGGCACTGCACACACACTATGCATAGACTTATATGCAGACAAAACACACATACATATCTAATAAAATAATTTTTAAAGATGAAAGATTCCTTCTGCTTATTCAACATCCACTTTTATGCAATTATAAACAATGTAATATAATATAAAGTTTTTCTCAAAGTACTATTTCTCACAATGTCTTGCTATGTTTTGCTCCCAATTGTACAAGATCTTACCTTTTAGCACAAAGTATAAATGAAATAATTACATTATATTATTTTATTGCAGATAATGTATAAAAGGTCATGTGCTAGGTCCCTATCAAGCTGCACATATAAGTGACTTTTATTTTTTAAACTTATGTCTATTAAAAAGTGGTTCAAATGCATGTCTTCTGATCCACTGATTTATATAAATGAAAGTTTATTCCTATGTGTTTATTCTATAGTGGCCACCTCTTTCACCTACTTGAATTCTTTTTTAAAAGTGTTTATTCATCTACATTCCAAATCTTGCCCCGTTCCCAGTCCCCACTCCAAGAGTTTTTCAGCCAATTCCACCTCCCCTTTGCCTATGAGAGGGTGCTCCCCCCCCACCCACTCACCCACCCACCTACCCTCCTCAACGCCCCCCCCCCACATCCTCTTTTCCTGACGCATCAAGTCTCTATAGAATTAGGCTCATTCTTTCCCTCTGAGACCAGACAAGGCAGTCCTCTGTTATATGTGTGCCAGGGGGCTATGAACCACCCCATGCATGCTTTTTGATTGGTGGCTTCCTCTCTGAGAGCAACCAGGGGACCAGGTTAGTTAATACTGTTGGTCTTCTTACAGGATTGTCATCCCCTTCAGCTTCTTCAATCCTTCCTCAAACTCTTTCATAGGGATCCCTAACCTCAATCTAATGGTTGACTGTCAGTATCTGCATCTGTCTCAGCCAGCTGCTAGTAAAGCTTCTCAGGGGAAGGCCATGTTAGGCTCCTGTTTGCAAGTACAATATGGCATCTGTAATAGTGTCAGAGTTTGGTTCCTACCCATGGGATGAATCCCAAGTTGGGCTGGTCACTGGATGGCCTTTCCCTCAATCTCTGTTCCCTCATTGCCCTGTATTTCTTTTAGAGAGGAACAATTGTGGGTCAGAAATTTTGAAGGTAGGTTGGTAACCCCATCCCTCCATTAGAGGTCCTGGTTATCTACTTTGGGTGGTCTCTTCATTCTTAAGCTGTGTTTAAGGTGTTTAAAGCATGACACAGTCTATATTTTTTTCATGTTTCAATAACACACACATGTTCTTGACCTACCCCTATATCTCTCACTCATTTGAAAAGGCCACAGCAAAATGAGCCACAGCTCCCTGACATTCAGAAGGGTTAATTTTGAGAGATTAGCAGGGACCTTTGCTTTTGTACTCATGATAGATTCTTAAAGGTCCATGGGTTTTCTGCTTTACCATCAATTCTATTTATGGGATTTTTAGCTTTTTGTTGTTGTTGTTATTGTTGTTATTCGTGAGTCACCTAATTTTTTCCTCTCTCATCACAAGACTAAAGCACTTTAAACAAGAAACAACAAAAAGCACATAAAAAAAGGATGAAGAACAGTGAAAGCTATCAACAGTATTTCTTAGCCCAGAGCCACTCTTGAGGGCATTATCTTTTATCACAGGCCATCCGTATCAAAGAGGAAGTGAAAGAAACTTTACATGAAGAAGAAATAATGGGAACAGAAGATACTGAGAGGGGAAATGAGAAAGGAAAACATAGCGACAAGAAAGGAAGGTAGTTCTCTGTTGGATACAAGTTATTTTTTTGTGGCTTGCTCACAGTGACTTCTTAGGGACATTCATTTCTTACCTCCTCAAATCCCATTATGTTGGTATAAAAGGCATTAATACGATCAGCCATAAACCACATTCAGAGGAGTTTGTACACCTGTTAACCCTTTCCTGTCTTGCAGAAGAGAAATGTCTCATCTGAAGCAAAGTGATTTTTAAACTTACCTTTTAGTTTTAGGGAGACAAAGTAGGAAGAGGCTTTCTATTCTATTCCTAAGGAGGCTAGGGCTATTAACTAGAGTTATAATTTCTTTTTCATCATAAGCCAAATCAATTTTATTCCTTTTACTCCTACGTGGAAAAAAAAATAAGCTAAGGCCAGCAGAAAAGCCATAATTGGGTCACTAATTAAATGTCAGGCATCTGCTGCCTGGTGCAGTTGAAGCTCTGCTAGTTAAAAGAAATGAAACCATAAATCGCTGTTTGTGCAATGTGTGTGAAATAGCTCAATAGAATGATTTGCCTAACCAAGATTTATCGAGATAAGTGATTGAGAAAATATAAAGCATTAAATGGCCCGTGACAGACACACCCTGGTGGCTAAACCTTTCAAGTATGTATTGTCACTACTCTGTGAACTAAAGCAAAATCAACCTGAGCATGCAGGCCCAATCTAGAGACCTGAGAGAGGAGGAGAAACTTCGAAGCATCAGAATGGAAGCTTGGAGGAGAAACAAAGACAAGAGGGAGACCTGGAGATCTGGCTCTCAGATAAGGTTAACAGTGGCCCTTGGGATCAGCTACTTGGTTGGAATGCTAGGGAGGAAAGCCAGCTTTAGAGTGGTCCCAGAGGAGACCAAGAGGTAAAGAAGTGGGCAAAAGCACAGACAACTCTTACCAGAAGTTCTGCTCTAAAGGACTCCGGTGGACTAACACGATAGCTGGCAGGGGAAATTGAGTCCCCAGAGCATTTGGATCCAGTAAGAGTGACAGCAGGTCCCGAGAAGGACTTGACATCATATCATGAAGTGTATAACATGATAATGTTATCTCTTTACTCAGGCTTTAAGCATACAAGCAAGTTACTGAATATCTTATTTTTTAATAATAAAATATGGTTTACTTTCTTTCCAAAGCTTTGGGTCCTGCCTATGTTCAAATTTAGCTTAGGAGACAACTGTATTTCTTTTATTTTGCAGCCTTGGTACTTGGGGGTAATTCTCAGGCCATGGAGAAATTTTGAATTTTAGGAAAATACTGTATGTACTTGTAAGAGGAGCAGGAGCCCAAGCCCTGAATCCCATTCTGTGTTTATGATTGGGCCATTGCTGCTTTTACTGAGGAATTATAGAGCTAGGAGTAGATTGGTAAGGCCTTTGCCTTCCCTGCTGTCTCTCAGTTCTTTGAGGGAGAAGAAGTTCACCTTCAGCTGTCACCCAAGGAGTCCATGTTTCTTTCAAATCCAGGAATCTCCATCTTAGATCCATGACATTTACAGGGGACTTCATAGACCACAGCTGTATGACAGGGTAATAGTAAATCTAATGAGATGAAATGAAATTTCTCCTTCCATTTTCCACATGACCTTGGATAAGGTTCTTGGTTATTGTCTGTCAGCTCAGTGAGGTTCTTTTTGATGTGAAGATTCTGGCATTAAGTACCAGAGATGCTCTGAAAAGATGTTCTGCACAGTAATGCTTCTAATTATCCTTCTTCAAGCCAGCATCAGAGCCCATTACTAAATGGTTTTATTATCCTAACTGGGCTGAAGGTTTTTTTTTTTTTTTTTCATTGCAGTCTTTCAAATTATCCTCTTACTATAATGAATCCTTCCCAGAGCATTTAATTCTGCACATACAAAGAAAAGTATCAGTGCTTATTTATGAATGCTACTGAACAAAAATCTCTATATTTATTTCATGTTCAGGCTGTAAATATCAGAACTTTATAAATAATGATTTTTTGAGAATTGCACAAGTTCCAAAGTGACTGGCAGTTCTCTTGCAGAGGCTTCTAAAGAAGCCTGACGGAGGAAATTCCTATGGAACTTACCGACTTTGGAAGATGATGTATTGAAATATTAAAAACGTATCCTAAACACACCATGGTGCTTATGGGGGAACAAACCCTGGAGTTTTCCTTCTTGCCACCTAAATAGTTTTTGGAGTTGTTTGTCTATTGATTAGCTGTAGTGTGCTTTCCCAATTGAGAAAAATCTTTTTCAATAATCCCAACTACAGAGATCTCTGCCCTAAAGCTAATTTTGAATATCAAAAAATGACCAAACTTCTTCAACCAAATCACAAACAAATTAATGAATTCTAACATCATCACTAAAATTCAGCATTCTTTTGCTTGTATATTAATGAAATGGTTATCCCTTTACCAGTTGAAGAGTCACTTGCCTTTGAATCTTGCCAAATTTAATTTTATGTTTCCATGCATTACCTAGAGGCTGTGCTTTCATTTTGTCTCCTTTGCATTAATCATCTGTTTGTGTATAACCTCTACCATTAGCTTCTCAGAATGATCTCTTTGCTGCTATTAGTTAATCTACACTGGCCCATAATTTTCAGCCATTCTGTTTATATTGTATGTCTGACCAGGTTGTATATTCTAAGGGTTTGGAGCTGCCCAGTGACATAATCCTCATTACAATGTTATACAGAGTATTTTCATTTCTCTAAAAATTCTGTGTGTTGTGTACTGTCCCTTTCTCCCTTCTCACTTGACTTTCTCCATAGCTCGGTCTTTTCCATTATGTCATATGGTTATAATAATTCAGTGGGCAGCCTCTTCACATTGACTTCCCTTAGTTAACATGCATGCAATTTTTCTTTCTCTTTTCTCAGAACTTGAACCTTCATGCCTTTCAATACTAAACAACATCCCATTGTCTGGGTTTACCACATTCTTTCTGCTTTCCTGGTGAAGGATCTCTTTGTTGCTTTAAAGTTTGAAAACCTGAATAAAGCCAGTATCGGTGTCACTGTCCTATTTTTCATGTAGTTGTAGATTTTCAGATCGTTTAAGTAAACGGGACAGTTGGATGAGAAGACTGTTTTAATAAGAAACTATTATTCCACCTTCTAGTGTATTATAGACTATTTCTTTTTTTTTATTCCCATTGGTAGTGAATGGCAATTTTTTGTTTGTTTGGTTGGTTGGGTTTTTTTGAGACAGGGTTTCTCTGTGTAGCCCTGGCTGTCCTGGAACTCACTCTGTAGACCAGGCTCTGCCTCCCAAGTGCTGGGGTTAAAGACATGTACCACCACCTCCCAGCATGAATGACAATTTCTGTTGTTCTATATCCTGACAAGCATGTGCTTGTCCTAGATTTTGCTGATTTTAATATGGAATGAGGTCTCTTTTCAGTTTGCATTTCCTTGATAAAATTATACACTGTGCTTTCCACGTGCCTTCCTCACACCTTCTCACGATCTTTGGTGAGTTTGTCTGCTAAAATCAAGCTTTCATCAGGTTGTGTTTGCTTAATCTAAATGCTAAGGGATCTGATAAAATAGCTCTCTCTCAGAACTATCATTTGCAAGGGCATTTTTTGGGCCCATGGCTTTGCTTCTTATTCTCTTCCCATTGAGATTCCAAAAAGAAATGTTTCATTGTAACAAATACATCTACTTACCAGTCTTTTCTCAAATGGATCAGACCTTTTGTGTTACAATAAAAGAAGTTATTCCTCCAATTTCTCCTGTCTTATCTTCAAGATGTTTTAGAAATTTTGCATTTAATATTCATAACTCTGTTCCACTGTGGGTTTATATGTGAGGGTTGCCACATCTGTGTTTAGATATTTACTTTTTTCATATGGCTGTTTAGTTTCTTACAGCATCACCTACTGATGTGACTGTTGCCCCAGTGCAATGCCTTTCCTTGGCCATATTTATCTGAATATATGTGATCTGTCTATTACATTCCAGTGATACAGATACTTATATCCCATGATTTTGCTTATCACTGGTTTAAATTCAGTTGTAAAATCAGACAGTATTAGACCTCCAAGCTTGTTCTTCTGTTAATACTCTTTTCCTTAATTTGGCTATTTTAAATAAGATTGAACATGATCTGTAGTATATGTCCTTAGATATTTCTGGTTCTTTTAATTCTCCAAATAAATTTTCTGTTCATTTAATTGATATCCATAGAGTGACTTTCTGGAGTTTTAGTTAGGTTTCCATGGCAATTAGAGATCACCTGTGGAAGGAACCACACCTAAACAGTACCGATTTTTTTTTTTAAACTTCTGTTATTTCTTTAACTTGAGGTTTATTTTCCTCACATTTATCTTATGAATATTTTGTTAAAATTTACCTAAATATTTCATTTGTAGCAGAGGGCATACCACAGTTGCTTTAAAACATTGTTTTAGACATTGTTCAAAACATTGTTTTAAAAATATATATTGTTTTTAATTTAAAATGTTACTTTTTAATTGGCAACCCACAGGAAAACAGTTCACTTTTGCATACTGATCTCAGGGATTGATTAAGTTGTCCAAAGAATATATTATTTCTTCCAAATCAGTTCATATTCATTTTATTTACTTTTCTTTTTAAAATTTTAATTTTAGGACTCTCTTTATGTATATAGGTGTTTTGCCTGTGTACCTGTATGATGCCTCCTGCCTGTGGAGGCTTACATATGGCATAAGATCTCTTGAGACTTGAGTTACTGACTGTTTTGAGCCATCCTGTGAGTACTGGGAATCAAACCACATTCCTCTGGAAGAGCAGCCAGTGCTTTTAACTGCATAGTCATCTCTCCAACCCCTATCTTCCTCTCTCATGTTATTGCATTAGCTGTGACTCTGGGTACAGTGTAGGAAAGGGGGTAAGAGGGCATTTACTTGCTTGTTTTTATCTTAATAGGGAAACTTGTAGTTTCTCACCATTAACTGGGATGCTAGGTGTAGAGTATGTTCTTCATCAAGTGGCCAAATTCCTCTGTATTTCTAATTTACTGGGAAATTTTATCATGATGAACTAGGGAATACCTAATTCTTTTTACTATATCTTTTTTTTCCAACTTTTATTAGATATTTTCTTCATTTACATTTCAAGTGTTATCTAGAAAGTTCCCTATACCCTCCCCCCTCCCAGCCCTGCTCCCCTACCTACCCACTCCCACATCTTGGCCCTGGCATTCCCCTGTACTGGGGCATATAAAGTCTGCATGACCAAGGGTCCTCTCTTCCCAATGATGGCCAACTAGGCCATCCTCTTCTATATATGCAGCTAGAGACTTGAGCTCAGGGGGTACTAGTTAGTTCATGTTATTCTTCCACCTATAGGGTTGAAGACCCCTTCAGCTCCTTGGGTACTTTCTCTAGCTCCTTCCTTGAGAACCCTGTGTTCCATCTAATAGCTGACTGTGAGCATCCACCTCCAAGATCAATAATTTTCCTAAAGTTATGTTGAATTTTACTAACTTTTATTTTTAATATTCAGTAATCCTTGCATAGAGTTTGTTCTAATACATTAAGAGTTGTATGTATTTTATATATAATTGGATTCAATGTCATGAAAAAATAGGTTGCATTTGTCTCTTTCTGAGAAGTATTATCTATAATTTTCATTTTCTGTAATCACAATCTTATTTGGTTATTATGGTAAAATTTACCTTATAAAAATAATTTTAAAATATGCACTCTGGTTCACTCTTCTGAAAAGAATTATTTCTCCCAAGTGAATATCTGTGGGACTAATGATTTCTGTTTTAGAAGGCTTTTAATGGTCAATTAAATTTTTTATACATTATGTATGTGTGTGTATAATCTTATATATGCAAATGAGCATATGGGTATTCAGATTATCAGTCTCTAAAAAGATTGTGGACTATGTCTTATAAAAAATTGTCCTATTTTTCATTGTTTATTGGGTATGTGGGTGTAGAGTCTTTCAATTATTTTTTGCTGATATTTCAAAGATGACAGAAGCTGTATTGATTGACGTACCTCTTTAATCTCTGATAATAGCATCTGTTCTATCTCTCTTAGCCTTATTAGATACTTATAGCACCTGTTGATAGTTTCAGAGAGCAAGCCTTTTGCATCATTGATTTTCTTTATTAATTTTTTGGGGGGGTAATTTCACATGTTTTACACCGTGTGTGTGTGTGTGTGTGTTTACTTTGAATTTAACTGTTTTTCTTTTACTGATGGGCTAAGGTGGACATTGAATGTCTGACTGAGTTCTTTCTTCTTATGTTGTATGTAATGCTATAAATTTCCCTCAGGTCACTGCTTTTCCTGCATTTCAAGTTATCAAATTTTATGTTCTCTTTTTTATTTAGTTCACAATAATTTTTACTCTAGAAATTTTATTTGACTCATGTATTATTTAAAGTGTGCTTTTTACAGACAGATCCCTGAGATTCTCTTTGAGAAGGGGACAATGGAGGGAGGGTGGGGAAGTGGAGAGAGAGAGAGAGAGAGAGAGAGAAAGAGAGAGAGAGAGAAGAAAGTAGATAGTAGATTGGGTAAAAAAAAAAATGCATTGACATGAAATGTAGCAAAGGCCAGACTGTCTTACAGGCTCTCTCTGTTCTTAGGAAACACATTTAAGGGTTAAGTGGGGGAGGGCCAACATACACAGCTTGCTCTCAAGCAACTGACAAAGACTACTGTGTTTGATGGTAGTGAAATGGTGGAGCATATGGGACCCCGTGGGAGTCACTGACAGACTGCGTAATGAGTAGAGGGGTATGTTTTCATATAAAATTTTCCATAAATCTGAAATTATTTCTCAATATAAAGTAAAAAAATAACAAAAAATAAAGTGTGCTTTTTCTTACACACTTCTATAATTTTGTGTGGTCTGAAAGCAGGTAACTGTCTGGGTCTTGTTCTTTTACATTTGTTAGGTTATGATTTATGACCTCACATGAAATCTATATTGGAGAATCTTCTTTTAATCTTGAGAAGAATGTGGATCCTTGTATTATTTCTCTGACAGTTTTCTTTAGGGAAATTTATATTCTGTGTTTCCTCAGCTACTTGCCTGACCTTTCTAGCAGTTGTAGAAGGATAGCCCAGTACTGCTCATTACACTTACATAAAATCCTGTGGTTCTGGAAAAAAAAATGAAGACATCAAAAATTGTACTTGACAATAATATAATTAAAGATGATAATAACTACAGCAGCTAGAAAGTCTTTAGTGGTGATTATTTGTTAAGCTGATTTTAAATTCTTCACATGAAATACCTTCAGTGCCCACAGAGTGCCAAAAGAGTCCAAATTCTCTCATTCTTTTCATGTTCCAATGAGTGGGAGATAGTAGACAACGTCAGCTGATCAGCAGTGACTTATCACCAGGTACTAAGTGTTGCGACATAGAGTTGGTGGTGCTATGGCATATGTTCTTTACTTACTCTGTGTATTTAATTCAACCAGACCTAGAGCTCTCGTAAGCCTGTTTGTGCTATGTACCCAAAAATAACAGCAGTTAGAAGCATTAGAACTTCAACTAGGGAAAGTGTATATTTCATTTTCATTATTTACATTTTTGTCTCAGCTAGGCACTTGAATTAAAATTCTATCACCTTGAGACATTGGAGGCTGCCACAGAACAAAGCACACTTCAAATATAACAATTATTGAGGTCATTGGATGGTTAATGAGACATAGCTTTGGGGAACAGCATATGGTCAGAAAGAGACTATATGCTAGGATATTTGTGTTAAAGTAGAGCTGGCTGAAAAACACTAGAGAAGGGAAACTTACTAGTGATAATGGTTGAATTGGGTAGGATTAGGATATTAAACACATTTTTAGGTTATTTTAAAGATTTATTAGGAGCTTAACATGTGGAAAAGTAGAATTTAAGTGCCGGCTCTTTATGCAAATCACCAAAACCTAAGAGAGGTTGGCATACTATCATTTGAAGAATGATGTGAGAGAAATAGAGATAACTGGTCCACGATCTCTGTAAATGCAAGCTATGAGTCTTTCAATGGTAGGACAGTCCTCTACTACCCATAGGAGTGACCTTAGCCAATGAGAGTCAGCTGGACAATGGCAGAGGCATGCAGAGGAATGGATAAGACTGGTCTTTGATGTATAGCATCTGGTTATCTGATCTCTCGCCACCTGTATTTTTTCATTGTCATAAAGCTCACTTGGATCATTATTGCACACGTTTTATGTGGTGGTGCTATAAACTAAAATAAACTTCTTGGGAGATAGGTAAGGAAGTTGTGAAGAAGTTCCTGTTGTGTCAGGGTTTTCTTTCCTCGAACTGGAATCAATGAGATTCTTCTAGAGACAAACATTATCTCAAAAAGGATGCTATACACACTTTTCCCCCATAATTTCCCATAATTATTTACATGCAAAATTTTCTCTCTGTAAACTAATTGCATTGACATGCCTTTATATGCCTGTTTCCTTCAAAATATACTTACACTTTCATGTGATTTAAATAAACAGGTTTGATATTGCTAGGTTTTCATAGGACTCTCAACTGTGAGAGCAAAATAACTCTATTCTGGGAAAATAGACCTATAACTATTGTGTACTATGGCAACAATAAAAATGGAAGAATTTTTGTACTCAATTTGAAGCTTTTTTATTGAAATGCTTGTGCACACGGCACACCACTAAAGGGTTAATTTATTTTGTCTGACTCATAACAAGATTGGGAGAATTGTTTTGATAAAGATGAATTGCATTTAATAAGGACTAAAATTGCCTTTGTGTAGTTAAAAAGATGCCTCCATGTGGGGAGGTGCTCTTTGAAGACTAGCAAGCATTGTTCTTTGAAATGTTTAGCACTGGCTCTGTTTCATTTGAATCAGTTCGGATTTATGGAAGGCAGCTGAACAAATGAGATAGGATGCTTGTAGTCTATAAAATGTCACACCACAGCATGGTAGGCCGTTGACTAGGTTTTGGTGTTTTCTTATATCTACTAGGAATGATAAAGAATTTCAGTGTGGGTTTTCATTTTCTATTTTTTACTATGCTTATTTTATCATCTGAGTCATAACATTTGAACTACAAATGTCTACTTCAGTCCTTTTCCTGCTATTTGAAACAAAATGAAGAAATCTTTGTTACCCTCAGCACCATAGTCAGAGGCTGAGTCTATGAGACAGGTTCATCGTCCTATGATCCTAAATGGAATATTCCCAAATCCCTATGTGTTATGTTCTGTTACCAGAGCAAATGTGTACGTGTGTGTACGTGTGTGTGTGTGTGTGTGTGTTTACATGAGTGTTATAGCAAAGCTATTTAGATCACAGGAAAAAGAAACAGAACTAAGGCTCAACAGTCTCTTCAATGGTGTATCTCATATTGTAAAATTTCTAACACTTTCCTGTAGTCTGGACAGGAATCTGGGTGCTAGTTTGGGTACATATGCTCGTTAGGCCTCCAGACCCAAACTGTATGTCTTTATATTTATTTACTATGTCTCTCTCTTGAACTCCTATTATGTGCTGTGCACTACATAAAACTTTTGAAGTTGTGTGTGGGGATATGTGTGTGTGTGTGTGTGTGTGTGTGTGTGTGTGTGTGTGTGTACACTCATGCACACAGGTGTGTAGGATATAAAGAGCTATGAGACAGAAAAGAATACATAGTATCTACAGCACCTACACCTACCAGCCAGTGGCTAACTGCAACTTAGTGTGTTCCCTCCTATTAAGTTGGAATTATCACATCCATATGCATGGCTAGTGTGAAGACTAAACAAATAGCCTGAAGAGTATTGGCATATTATAGATGCTAGATACCTGCTAGTTTGTCATTTACTGTAAATCATGAGTTTCTAGTTACATTGTAGTGATCCTTATCTATTCACAGAAAACACTTCACAGGATACTGGAGTAGATGCCCCCACATGGAGCAGCTACTGTTAGCTGGTAATAGGAAGTGTGATATCATCAGTGAGGAAACATTTATATTTCTTGTAATTTAAGTCCATCAAATGAAACTTCAAATAATTGGCAGAACCTGAATCGGGCTTCCACTGTTATGGGCCAAATGTATATAGAGGGAAAGCCAGGATGAACTTATGTGTGAAAGGTGTGAATCATATCTCAGAAATTCACATGAGTTAGTAATAACTGAATGACCAGAGTTTCAGTACACCAGGTATTACTGAAATAGTCTAGAGGCAGGCACAAATAGGAAAGAGGCACTTAAAATTTCCTCAAAGGAAGCACTGAGTGGCTTTCATTATTGGTTGTATATAGAGGCAAATGAAACAGAAGAAACTTAGATTCAAATATTTGAGCCTTGCTAATTGGTAAAATGAGCGAAGATTAAAATAATCTTGGAAGATAATGTGTGTTGCTTTTAGATATGTTCAATTTAAAGTGATTTCAGAGGATCTAAATCAAAATCTTTACTTGATAGTTCACACACGGGGAGAAAAACTGAAGAAAATATCAGGAAATCTAATCATGAGTCATGCATCCTCACTGAGTTATTAAACATTTAAAAACATTACTTCTGTGGCAGTGTTTCTTAACTCTGTCTGGTGTTGTTAAACATCCAGTCAACAATAACTTCTTAGGGAGGCATCTGTGTGTGTGTGGCATGCAAAACTCCCTGGTGTGTATCAGGACATGGTGGTAAACACTAATCTCTCTTCATTGACATGAAAGACTCAATGCATGGGAGCTGATGAACATGAAGATGCTCACCTCTATTGGTTAGCTCTAATACCGTGCCGCTCAAGACAACCATGGTATACAGAAGTGAAGGACAGGAGAAGGTCTATTATAAAAATTATAAACTTGCTATACTATATTGATAAGACACATCATTCACACATAATGGTAATAAATTGTAAATAGCTTTCCTATGGAAACCATTTACTTACCGTGAAAAAGTTAGAAAAAAGTATAGAATCTCCAAACTTAACTATGATAAATAGACACATGTAATGGATGAGAGAGGTACCCAATAGATTAAATCAGTGAATAGATGTATGGATGTATGACTAATGTCTGACTGGTAGACAACAGCCATGGATGGATGGATAGATAGATAGATAGATAGATAGATAGATTCAAAAGGGAGAAGTAAAGATTAAGAAAAGGACTATTATCAACATTTATTATTATTATTATTATGAGTATTTTGTAGCTGTCTTCTGACATACCAGAAGAGGGCATTGGATCCCATTACAGATGGTTGTGAGCCACCACATGGTTGCTGGGAATTGAACTTGGGAACCTCTAGAAGAGCAGTCTGTGCTCTTAACTGCTGAGATATCTCTCCAGCTCCGGAAAGGACTTCTTAAAGGAGTAAAATTAGAGGTAATGAGAACAGTACTGGTGTAGTTAAAATATTCTATAAAATTTATTGTTGTAGGTAGGTGTAGATATTGATGGTTAAGAGATTGAAAACTTACTCATGAAGGTTCAAAGATGAGTTCATCATAATAGAAAAGGGTGGAATTATGAAGTAAAGCATGTAGATGAGATTACTATATTGAATGAAAAAAAGAAAGCACTGAATCAGTCAAAGTCTTATAGTGCCTTGTTGCAAACCCATGTGTTGATTAAATAAAAAAACAAATTAATATGTTCAGAAGGTAGAAGGGGGAAGTTGAAAATTCATACCAATCTGAGGTATCCATAGGAAGGATCTGTGAGGGTCAAACAAAGGAGTTCAGGTCTTAGGTGAAGCTTAAAGTGCAAATTCTGGTCTGAAGGAGACCCTACAACACTAGCATCACATAACAAAGGCTTGTATTCAGGGGCTTTGAGAAAACAGTCAAGCTTGCTTATACTGGTACTTTTTATAGTTATTCTAGTATCCTGATAAAAGTAGGTTGCACATAGGAGACATTGGTTAGGGGGCTAAGCAAAAGTGGCCAAAATGATTGAACTTTGAACTAGGGTAGTTAGTAGCTCTGTGGATGGAGGAAAATGGTGATTGATTGATTGATTGATTGATTGATTGATTGATGAGGTTTAATGGGAAAATAAAAAGAATATACTTGTTGGTGAAGCACGCTTTTATTCCCAGCACTTGGGAGGCAGAGGCAGGTGGATTTCTGAGTTCAAGGCTAGCCTGGTCTACAGAGTGAGTTCCAAGACAGCCAGAGCTATACAGAGACACCCTGTCTCGAAAAACCAAAACCAAAACCAAAACCAAATATATACTTGAAATCTAGAAAAAAAAGATCTCCATTGACAAATATTTAATTAATTCAACAGAGAAATAAGTACCACAGGAGCAGAGAGAGGTTTGTCACTGTTGTTTGGTGGGAAGATAGAAATTAAGCCTTGATACTTCTGAGAAGCTTTCTCTGAACAAAGAATAGCTTAGAGACCATCTTTCACAATAGTGTATATTAACAAAAACCTCACACAGAGACCTGAGTTCAAATCTGTTTTGCAATCATCAGATTATATATTCAACTACCAGCCCAACTTGGTATGTCTATTTGTCCAGTGAGCTGGTAATCAGACAACAGTCAAGGGGACATAGACTGAGGAAAAAAAAAAAAACACAGCAAAAATAATAGTCCCCCCCCCTCCACAATATTGAACGACAGGAATTTTTTTAGACCAGGGGTCCAAAGGTAAAAATTTTGGCCTAAATTATTCACTAAAGTTAGTATTAATGGGAATTTTTTAGTATAGTATTGAAAAAGGAAGGTAGGCTATGAAGACATGAAAAGCAAGGGTAAGGGGAAAGTGGATATTAACATTTTCCATAGCCTGTTACTTAAAAACATTACAAATAGGCATAACAAAATATCTAGGAAAGAGACAAAAAGAAAATATGTGTCAGATATAAGAGCAGCATGATATACTCCCATGTTCTACCTGCTGCTCTAAGGGCCAAAGTTGAGTTGTCATAATAATGACACTATATTTCAAGACCTTCGAATACCGTGTGACACATAGTTAATCCAATGCCTCTGTTAGTCAAGATATGCAAACCACTGTAAACAGCTTCATAATTTTAGCAGCTTATCGTGACAAGTCCTACTTCTCCTCCAAGTCACAGTCAAATGAGGATAAATGTACGAGTTTGGTTCCAGGAATATTTCAGGATCTCCAGAACTCCCTACTGCTAATGTCTAGCCATTCTATGCAGTGTTTTGACCAGTGTGTATCTTTGACAGTTTCACTGGCCAAAAGTCAGTTGCATGATTCCTTCTAAAAGGAAGTAGGGCTAGGAAATACAGCCTAGATGTGACCCTAGAGGAAAGGAAAGAAACTGGGTGTTATGACTATTGAAATTGCTATCAACAACAGAATCTCAGTCAAATTGATTTGCTGAAAAATAGAGATAAGACAAAAAGTAAGTTAGTAGAAGCTAGGTAAGAAAGTCCTCCTCATGAACAAGCCAGAGGCAAGCCCTTTGACCTTTTCCATCCTGAGAACTTACGTAAACATTAGGGAGAGATGCTAGAACATGAAAAATTTCACTTGATATTTCTTACAGAGCCAGCTAGTATTACAAAGTTTCCAAACATTCCCTCAAAATACCTACAGACATCTCAAGCTTAACATATTCAAATCTGAACTAGTCTCTTCCCCACCAAAGGTGACTTGACTTCACCTGGAGCCTTTATGAAATTCCAGTTGGTGGCAATGCCTTTCTTTCAGGAGCAGAGATCACACTTCTCTTACTGCACAACCAGCTACAAATTAGAAAAATTATTGGCTGCACATTTGAAGGTTATCTGTAATCTGAGTATTCTGTGCCTGCTCACTCCCACCAGGCTGCCTAGCCTTGCACATACCCTGATGTTTGCTTTCCATCTTTTTCCACCATCCTTCCAACCCAATAACTAGAACTATCCTTTAACCTGACAGCTAAGGTCAAGCAAGCACTCTGCCATACAACTCTATTCTCATATCCCACTATGATTGACACAAGGTCTCAGCCTCTGGCTTCCTTGCCAACCACCACACATATAGCATATATAGTCATGTTCTGAAACCTATATTCTAAATGAACACATAAACCAAAACTTCCTAATGCCAGTTGCCTACCTGTTTAGCCAATGCTGATTAAATACATTAAGTAGCTAATAATATAATATACATTCATCCATAAGATTTTACATTGAGCCCACACACTATCAATATTGTCTGATAAGGAGCAGTTTTGTTTTTTATTAGAGAATTTCTTCATTTACATTTCAAGTGTTATCCCAAAAGACCCATATACCCTCCCCCTGCCCTGCTCCCCTCCCCTCCCACTCCCACTACTTGGCCCTGGCTTTCCCCTGTACTGGGGCATATAAACATTGCTAGACCAAGGGCCTTTCTTCCCAAATAATGGCCAACTAGGCCATCTTCTAATACATATGCAGCTAGAGACACGAGCTCTGGGGGTTCTGGTTAGTTTATATTGTTGTTCCATCTATAGGGTTGCAGACCCCTACAGCTCTTGGGTACTCTCTCTAGGAGCAGTTTTATAATAATGATTTTTATAATAATGACTCCCCAAACAGAGAACAACTTAACCATAGTATAGTATTTTGGTAAAAAATTAAAAATAAAATAAATAACTTTATTATCTCATGAATTTCTGATATATTCTCTTTGCTTTGTCCATATAAATATCTTCTGTTTCAAATTGTGTCTGAAATCTTACAGGCCAGCAAATGGTTGGGAGTTGGGTGTATATATCACTTGCAGCTACACTCATTTCCTCTCTCTGACTCATCTTGAAAGGGCTTAATTGAGTATTTATTCTTATGCGGCAAGATCCAAAAAACTTAACTGCCATTAAGCTGTCTACAGAAGCAAAACGAAATGGGGAATTAAGGCAATTATCAGGATGATATGAACCAGAGAAAACATGTTTGCTTCAATCTGGATGTTTCTGGAGAACTTGTTTTTTGACCTAAATTATCTGAGTGATCCCCTCTTCACTTTCCTTTCCATTTTGCACAGATAGACAGTAGTTTAGTGTGGAGAAGGACAGCCTGTGTTATATGAAGTCAGATGAGAAGTCCTCCATCAGGATGCAGAATCCTATATCTTCTCTATTTTACCAAATGCTGTTGAAGGAGATAAAAGAGGGAAAAAGACTTTCTAAGGATGTTTCAAAAATGAAGAGCTGATTTACTGAAGGTCTGCTTTGACACCTGCCTGCCTTTTGAGTTAGGTAAAACAACCCTTCAGTTTGGATTTCTTTTAGCTCTTGTTTGGGTTGTGACTTTAGATCCATCTTGCAAAGAGATATTAATCATGGCACATTCATTCGGATGTGAATGAAACTGGCAGGAGCGTGGGCTACTTCTGATTTACATGAAAGCGAGTTCCCTAGAGAATGCCAATTTGACTCTGATAATGTGGCATTTGCAGGAGGTCCACGGCTCTCCTGATAACTTATTAAGTGGCTTTTATGGTCAATGAGCTTTGTATAACTTCTTCTCTCTCTTTCTCTGAACATGGTATCTAGTACTAGTGCTAGCTGACTTAATGTGACATTCACAGTACACTCTCTGGTACTCACCAATTACTCCCAGTGTTACATACACTATATATCAAGCAAAAGAGGATCTGAGCAAAGATATCAAGATGCTGTGTTTGTCAAGTAGCCCGTCATTCCAAATGCTGCACTATTCTGACTGAGAGGTGAGGATGGAGATCTGTAACACAGATTTATGTGAGACAAATGGCCATCCATGCAAAGGCATCAGCAGACATCATCTTTACGTAAATGCACCTCACTCCTTCAGTAATCTCAAATGCTATCCTTTCTTTAGCATTTGACTGGACACTGGAGGTCAGGGGAAAAGAAGTTAAAATCAAGCTAAAAGATTCTAATATTTACAAGAATTGATACAAATATATACAGAAGTTACATTTAGGTTGCTGTAGCCTCCTGTAAAAAGTTGCCATAATGCAAATGTCTTCCCGATGTAAATCAAGACTGTTTTTTTTTTTTTTTTAATTTGGCCTTTGGGATTGTAATTGACTTCATTCTTAACCAGCCTCTTCTCTTCTCTCTTTTGCCCATTATAAATTTCATCCCAAACTGACTAATCTTACCTCTGAAACCTTAACTTGGGTGTTTGGGCTTCCCTTCTTCCAGGCCTCAGAACATACTCTGAACATCATCTGAATGCACCTGCCTGCAGTTTGTTTAGGATTTATTATTATTATTATTGTTATTATTATTATTATTATTATTATTATTATTATTATTATTATTTAAGCAAACATAACTCACACTTGATAGTCAGGCTCAGAACCTTCCTCAGAGAAGTTCTTCCTTTTAGTACAATAAATTGCTTCCATCTCTCCTCCTTTTTCCATATATCTTTGATTCTTTGAATTATTGCTGTATCATGCCAAAATGACTCTCTGTGACCATTTGTGGGGAATAGGAGCTCTGGAAGCATCTAGAAGGCTGGCTGTCTTTACCACAAGCCCTTCCTTTCCACCTGAGCTAGCGCCCACCCTTCACAGCTCCCCCGTAGATATGAGCAACACAAAACACACTAAAAACATGATCAGTCTTGTTGCTCTTCAATGCTATGTATAATATGTATCTTTACATTTAGCTCTCTTCTAGTTATAACACAGTCCATTTATGGCTGAATAAAATTTTCAGTTTTCTAAAGGTGGTTCTGAAGAGAAGTTCCTACTTTTATTCTTTTATTATATGTATTTATCTATTTATTCATTCATTTATTCATTTATTTATATATTTACATCCCAAATGCTGCCCCATCTTCTGTTCCCCTTTCACCAAATCTCCCCCCCCCCACGGCTTAATCCTCCCTTCCCCTTCTCCTCTGAGAGGGTGGGTCTCCCAGCCTATCACATCCTAGCACATCAAGTCTCTGCCAGATTAGGCATGTGCTCTCTCACTGAAGCCAAACACGGGCATCACTCTTGGGAAACAGATACCACAGTCAGAAAACAGCTTTAGGGAAAGCCTGTACTGCCGTTGTTGGAAGACCCACATGAAGACTAGACTGCACATCTGCTACCTATGTGCCTACTTTTAAATTTACTAAACTGGTGTGTGTGTGGGGGTGGGGGGGTATTGTCGCTTGTTTCTTTTTAGAATTTCATATATTTATATCATATATTTTGGTCAACTCTAATTTTCTTCTTCCCATCAGGTACTTTCCCAACCTCATTTCACCCTACCATTTCCTCCAAGGTTCACATGCTCTTCTGTTTTTAAAGCTACTGAGTCATTTTAGTGCTGCCTGTATGTCCATATGCATGTGTGTGTGTGTGTGTGTGTGTGTGTGTGCACACGCATACAAACACAGACACACACACACACACATACACTCAACCCTTAGAAGTTTTTTCCTACTCAAGGTCATAAAAATATTTTCCTATATTCTTTTCAAAATGTTATGAGTGGTTTTTAATGCACCCAGAAGTAAAAGTTGTTCTCTGTGCTCACACATGTGCACCCTAGTGCCCTCGGAGGCCAGAAGAGACGACATAAGATTCCTTAGAGCTGGAGTGAAAGGAATGCAGGCATTTGTGAGCTGCCCTATATGAGTGCTAGCAACTGAACTTGAATCTTTTGAAAGAGCATCAAATTCCTCTATGCACTGAGTCATCAGCCGTCAACTCTGCCATGCTGCCTTTTTCATAGATGATGAGGGTATATTTTTTTCAGCATAGTCCCTTGAAGACTTCTCAGCATCCCCTGTGTTCCTTCTGCTCCATGTCAGAGACATGCATATGTGCCAGTCTGTATCTACCAGTGCGTCTGCAGACTCCTGTTTTATTTTTATGGGATGCTCACTATTACAGGGGAAAATCCACCTCAGTACTTGATAGAGTAAGTCTACCAAACACTTGAATCTATTTTTCAAAGGCATATTGACTATTCTTACTCAATTTCATTTCAAAATAAATTTTAGAATCTGCTCTCAGTCTCACAGCCAGACTTGCCAAGGTGTGAGTCAAGGCTGTGTAAAGACCAGGTAGCAAATGACAGGTGATATCCGGAAATGGACAACTTTGTCCCTTTGATGGTCGACTCATGGGCTGCTTGGGAGCTTCCATCTGAGCATGTACTAGCATTATTCATGTTTTATTGAAAGATTTGGTCCAAATAAATTTGCCTATGATTGCTTAAATATGGACCCAAAGAGAATTTTTCAGCTTGTAATTTGGCAAACACTTGTATATTGTATAAAGAGACTGGTAGCTGTCATGGGAAGAACAAGATGCTTGAGTTCTTTATTCTGCCAGTTACCTCCAGTGTGATTTTGGACAAGTCAGTATACATAATCAAAACTTGATTTCCTGAACTGTGACTTGAGGAATGTAGGAAACGTGATAGCATCTCCAGAGCACATGTCTAGATAATAGAAAGATAGTTCTTAGTGTGGTTGTCTTGCTGTTTCTTTGGCATCTCTATATACTCTTGATTTTACTGTTCAAAAATATTAACTTTTGAGTTAATATTCACTTCTACGCATGCTTTTTGAAGGCAGCGATGTGTTGCAAGTTACTTTATTGTAATACTCTGTGTTCTCTAACATAGACTAGGAGGTTATGTTTCTTGATCTTTTAACTATTTATTTTCCTTAACTCTGCTCGGGGCGCAGACAGCTGTTCCATTACTGAATGGTTCCATGGCAATGTTCTCACTCACTCCACAGCAGCTATTTCTATTTATCTGATAGTCTTTATCACTACTTGAAATTACATATTCCCATTACACGTGACCTTGCTGGTTTATAGCTTACAGAATGCTTCCCTGCCTAAAGTTTAGAAGGGTACCTGTGACCAGATACATCATTCAAGAATATCCTGGTTAGTTTCTGTCAGCATGACATAAGCTAAAGTTATTTGGGAAGAAGAACCTCGGTTTAGAAATGTGTCAAGGTGACTGGCCCCTACTCAAGACAGTAGGGCACTTTCCTGATGAGTGGTTGATATGGAGAGCTAACCCCGCTATGTGTACTCCAGCCATGGGCATGTGGTCTTAGATGCATAAGACAGGATTCTGAGCAGCCATGAAAATCAAGTACTCCATGGCCTCTGCTTCATTCAGCTTCTGTCTCTTAGTCCTGCCTCAAGTTCCCACTCTGACTTCCCGCCGAAGTAGCAAAGTAAGCCGAAGTAAAAATTTTCCTTCCCAATTTGCTTTTGGCCATAGTGTTTAAGCACAGCAATAGAAAAATAGAAAGCAATCTTAAGATGGAGACGATTCACTGACTAGAAGGTTTTTTTCTACAAATCAAGAAATGAGCACTTTTCCTGAACATGCTTCCCTACTGGGTCTTGTCATCTTTAGAATCCTTCCATTTCCAGTGCTTTCTGTTCTACAACCCAGAAGCTGTAGTTGTGCTATGATTCCTAAATCTCCTCTAGTCCAGGGTCTTCATATGGCACCTTTAAGTTGTGGTATTACTGGTAAATTCAGACCTAGTCAGCTAGCTACTTACAAGTATCAATGAATATAATAGATTTTGTTTCATATTGGTCGGGCACTTTAAAGTTTGAAAAAAATCTTTGCACGATATTTGATCTTCAAAAAGGCATCTCCCATTATATCTCTTAAAAGGGCAGATTTTCTTTGCCAGTTCCCTGAGAGCACTTAGCTATCTGCCCTGCTTGCCAAGCAGGTAAAGACTAGATACCAACACTTTGGGAAAGTCAAGATTCTTTCCACTCTATAAAGAGTTGAGTGTACTTTATCTCTAATATTAAGTGCTTTCTTTTATACAAAACTACTTTCTGAAGAATGAATTCAAATCCCCTTAGACTTAGATAGTTTAGTACTTTTAAAACCAAGGAAAAGAAACCATTTTCCTTTAAA
This sequence comes from Mus minutoides, assembly GCA_902729485.2. NCBI lineage: Eukaryota > Metazoa > Chordata > Mammalia > Rodentia > Muridae > Mus > Mus minutoides. The sequence goes on from LR749555.1 coordinate 3,137,499, forward strand.
GAACCCTTAAATTACCTAAATGTAGCACTTTAAACATTTTTTTTAGATATCTTTTGAAAATGGTTCAAGAGAAAAGTATATGATGTTCCCATAATCAATTGATGGAAACAAATCTTTTGTTAAGAAAGTATGTACCCTATTCTTTACCTACGATTTTCTAAAATGGCAATAGAATGGAAAAGATCAACCATACACACACATGCAGAGATGTGTGTACTCATGTGCAAACACACACACACACACAAACACCCTAAACACACGAGAGAGAGAGAGAGAGAGAGAGAGAGAGAGAGAGAGAGATCATCAGTCTCTACTCTAGTTCTTTCCATTCTTGATCAGATTTCTTATCCAATTTCTTGATCAAAAACATGACTTCAAAGGTATCTTGGCCTTTCTCTTCTACAAGATGTTTTTTTTTTTTTTTCATTGCATGCATCCTTGATTTCTCTTTCAATGAAGAGATATTTTTGTTCTGAGCTAGAATCATGTATTGCATTTAGCCTTGCAGCTACCCCTTCATGGAGGGACTTTCCACTTTGCCTGTTTTTCTTGGCAATATATGTGTGGGTATGTGTGTGTGCATGTATGTGTGTGTGTATATATATATATATATATATATATATATATATATATATATATATATATATATATATATATGTGTGTGTGTGTGTGTGTGTGTGTGTATGTGTGTGTGTGTGTGTGTGTGTGTGTGTGTGTACAGATGTAATTTTATTTAGTTCTATCCAAAATGTCTTCCCTAATCTGCAGTCTCTCAAAGCTCCCTCTCTGGCATAATTATTCTTATTTAATTACAGTGAGCACAATGTATCCTTACAATGACACCAACTTTAGATGTGGAAAGATTTGGACAAAGAGAAAATGATTCTGTATTAAAGTGAGAAAGATGGGTGAGAAGGAGCATGAATTCACGCGTGGACCATTTGTATAAAAAAGACTAGTTAAAACTGTCGTAGGAAGCACATAAAATTAATCATGTGTAGAGCTTCCTCAAGGATGACAGTGGTTTATAAAGAATATGTAGTGAGTGTGTGACACAAAGCAATGCTTTAATATACCAGCAGCCCCACATGTAAGAGTTTTAAATATAAAATTTAATATTGGAAAGATCAGCCCAGGAGGAAACATAGAGAGACTAGGAAACTGCCAATATAGGGAGAGTTTACAGACTTAACCTTCATCCCTCACATGAAGCCTACAGCATCCCTGTATCCTACGAGGCATTGCATCCTCATTGCTCTACAAAGGCTTCAGACCACCTCCCAGCAAAGGTACTTCCTTTCTCCTGTTTGCCTCATTCAAGAATAGCATCCATTTTCCTACTTGACTAGAATACCCTCGAGAGCAGAGAGACCTTAGCTTTCGTTTCTGACTATCATGTATTCCACCATGTTCCTGAAAAAATATATTCTTCAATTATTGCTTGTTAAATGAAAGCCTTGTAAGTGCAAAGATCTCACGCCATCCATCCATCTGTAGGTCTTCCCAGCACTGGGCAGAGTGTCCCATACCTAATTAACATTTAGGAAGAGAAAGTAAAAGAACACAGCAGGTGACAAGTTAATAACTCTCAGTATGAGATGGGAGGGGAAAATCGAAGTGGCAAGTATCACCTTGTTCTCTCTGGTTCTACTCTGAGTAAAGAGATAGTACCATCTGCTCTTAGCTCAATACAGACTCCAAGATGACTGGAGCTACAAGAAGCCACCCTTATCTTTCTACTACTATCACCTTGCACCTTCTCCACACATTATCCCTGTCTTGGCTCAATGTATTTCTCAGTGCTGTCCCTTGCAAACCTTTGTCACTAACTCTGAACCCCTCAGCACCATAGAATGAACACTTCCAGACCACACAAACCTTGTCTGTGAAGAGGCCCTTGATCAGCAGAGCAAAAACAGTAAGGAGATGCCATCTGCATATCCTACTACATAGCTCAATTAGTTGATTGATTTGTAACACTTTAAAAAACATTTTCTAGGCAAAGCAAATTAGGAGAGTGTTTTATAATGTATTCAGTTTAATTAAAACTACACTAAGTGGAGTACTTTCCTTCTTGGTTTCAGGAAAAAAAAAACCTCACAAGGAGGTCACATATCATATTGATGATTTAACCCCTAAGCAGAAGTAAAATATCATTGTTAAAGATGACATCATGTGGAAGGACACAAGTGCCACTCTTTAAAATGTTTGCTGTAATGATAGTATAGAATATTAGGTTGTAAGAGAAGGAAGAAGGATGCTTGCTTGGAAGGAGAGCTTTAGCGTGAAGCTGGGAACAGATTCTGAATTTGAATTAGCAACACCTGCTCCTTGATGTATACACACACACACACACACACACACACACACACACACAAATGCGCATGTTTGCCATCTAAAGGGGAAAAGGAAGGTCCACAAGCATTCCAGATGAACTCTGCATCTTAGGAATGAGTTAGAATGACTAGATGTATAAGTAGCCCTCTGTTATAAATGAAGAGTGCACAAGCAGCCTCTTTGTCCCTATCTTTTCCAAGTCTGAGTAATTTTTTATGATATCCTGGCTTCTCCCTATATCACACGTCCCATCGCCCACCCTTCCCCTCCCTGTTTGTGCTGCCTGTCACACCTTCAAATGCAGTCAGTCTCCAAATTGGTAGTCATCTGATTAAAGTCTCACATTATTGGTGATATTTTCAGGAGTAATTGTGATTTATTCAAATGCAATTTGTTTGCATTTCTTTTGTCTTGGTTTCTTCTAAACCAATAACTGAGAAATGGATTGGATTGCTTTGAGCTTCGAAGTCATTCAGAATTTCAGAATGTAACTGAAACAACCCCCCACCCAAGCATAAGCATTTTAAAAATAAAACTGAACCATAACACAGTAAAGGGAGCATCATCTATGAACCTGCATGTCTTGCATCATTGAAGCCTCTCTACCTATGGTCACCTGATCTTTGACAAAGGAGCTAAGACCATCCAGTGGAAAAAAGACAGCATTTTCAACAAATGGTGCTGGCACAACTGGCGGTTATCATGTAGAAGAATGAAAATTGATCCATTCGTATCTCCTTGTACAAAGCTCAAGTCTAAGTGGATCAAAGACCTCCACATAAAACCAGAGACACTGAAATTTATAGATGAGAAAGTGGGGAAAAACCTCGAAGACATGGGCACAGGGGAAAAATTCCTAAACAGAACAGCAATGGTTTGTCCTATAAGTTCAAGAATTGACAAATGGGACCTCATAAAATTCAAAGCTTCTGTAAGGCAAAAGACACTGTCAAGAAGACAGAAAGGCCACCAACAAATTGGGATAAGATTTTTACCAATCCTAAATCTGATAGGGGACTAATATCCAATATATACAAAGAGCTCAAGAAGCTAGATGCCACAAATTCAAATAACCCCATTAAAAATGGTGTACAGAGCTAAACAAAGAATTCTCAAGTGAGGAATACTGAATGGCAGAGAAGCACCTGAAAAAATGTTCAACATCTTTAGTCATCAGGTAAATGCAAATCATAAAATTTTGAGATTCCACCCCACTCCAGTCAGAATGGCTAAGATCAAAAACTCAGATGACAGCAGATGCTGGTGAGGATGTGGAGAAAGAGGAACACTCCTCCATTGCTGGTGGGATTGCAAGCTGGTACAACCACTCTGGAAATCAATCTGGAGTTTCCTCAGAAAATTGGACATAGTACTACTGGAAGATCCAGCAATACCTCTCCTGGGCATATACCCAGAAGATGTTCCAACTGGTAATAAAACACATGTTCCACTATATTCATAGCAGCCTTATTTATAATAGCCAGAAGCTGGAAAGAACCCACATGTCCCTAAACACAGGAATGGATACAGAAAACGTGGTACATTTATACAATGGAGTACTGCTCTGCTATTAAAAACAATGAATTTATGAAATTCTTGGGCAAATGGATGTATATGGAGGATATCATCCTTAGTGAGGTAATCTAATCACAACAGAAGTCATGGGATATGCACTCACTGATAAATGGATATTAGCTCAGAAACTTAGAATACCCAAGATACAATTTGCAAAACACAAGAAAATCAAGAAGAAGGAAGACCAAAGTATGGATACTTCATTTCTTCTTAGAATAGAGAACAAAACACCCATAAAAGAAGTTACAGACTGGCCGGAGCAAGCAGAGCCAGCGGGAGCGAGCAGGGTTGACCGGAACAAGGGAAAAAAAAAAAAAAAAGAAGTTACAGAGACAAAGATTGGAGCTAAGACGAAAGGATGGACCATCCAGAGACTACCCTACCTGGGGATCCATCCCATAATCAGCCACCAAACCCAGACACTATTCCATATGCCAGCAAGATTTTACTGAAAGGACCTGATATAACTATCTCAAGGGAGGCTCTGCCAGTGCCTGGCAAATACAGAAGGGGTTGCCCATAGTCATCTATAGGATGGAACACAGGGCCTCCAATGGAGAAGCTAGAGAAATTACCCAAGGCACTGAAGGGGTCTACAACCCTTTAGGTAGAACAACAATATGAACTAACCAGTATCTCCAGAGCTCGTTTCTCTAGATGCATATGTAGCAGAAGATGGCCTAGTCAGCCATCCTTGGGAAGAAAGGCCTCTTGGACTACAAACTTTTTATGCCTCACTACGGGGGAATGCAAAGGCCAAGAAGTGGGAGTGGACGGGTACGGGAGCAGGGCTGGGGGAGAGTATAGGGAACTTTCGGGATACCATTTGCAATATAAATAAAGAAAATATCTAATTAAAGAAGAGGAAGAAGAAGAGGAGGAGGAGGAGGAGGAGGAGGAGGAGGAGGAAGAGGAAGCCTCTCTAGCATGAACTGACTAGCACAAGTCCTGATGTGGAACCAGGGATAGATCCCTTCCAGAAGAATCAAAACAACAAAACAATTATTTTGGAGCTTCAGTTCCATCACATTTGGTGAGGGCACTCACTCACACATACTTGGCTAACCCTTTCCCAACTCTACTGCATTCTTTTCCCCAGCTAGAAGTCACGATCCTACTGCCCCATAGCACAGAAGATTCTTTTTCCTATCTTGACTACTTGGGTGATTGATTACTTAAATTCCTTTGGAATGATCAATAATTTGTCCAAGTAATAGTGAATTCTACTCTAGGAAATATTTGTATGCATGTCTTAGTCAAATCCTGATGCAGTAACAAATATCAGAGTAGGCTACCTGATCAACAGACAAATTGTGTCCATGTATTTTGGATGCTGGAAGTCCATGGTCAAGATGGCAGCAAATTCTTTTCCTGGCAGGTTTCTAATTCATCACTTCAATCTCATTGTGTCCTCAAATGGTGAAAAAGAGGTGACGGGAGCTGACATCTCTCTGGTTCTTTTGATGGAGATGTAGACCTCATCACTATAACCCCAATATCAAGGATCATCTTAGCCTAATTACCTTAGTCCTACCTCCTAACACTCCCAGATTAAGGATCAGGACCCCTCACATGAACTGCCAGGAAATACTGATGCAAAATTAACCAAGTCCCCACTTCTTGTTTATTGGTCTTCCTGACCCACAGAGGAACTCCAAATATTGTCATTACCTCTTCACAACCAATGTCATAAACTGTACAAAAGAAACACTGGCCTCCAGTTTCTTGAGATAGATAGTTATCTTCTTAAGAGAGCAAATAATTATTTAGTGATAATTTTCAAGGTGGTTAATATTTCATTAAAGTTATTGGCATTCATCTCCAAGAATATGCTGTACGGACTTCCTCAAAAAGATTTCAGAATACTCACTCATATAATTCTGTTCTTTAAAGAACCTTGCTATTTGGTTTACCAGCCCAAAGATATGGATACTAAAAGATTGCCCCTAAGGATACCCACTAATTCCTTAACGGGTGCTTCCTCTAAAAACGTAATATATTCAAGCACCAAAGAGACTAATACTTGTGATTTTAAATATTACTAATGGGATAGAAGTAAAAATAATTGCCATTTAATTATAGAAATGTGTACTTTGATGCAAAAATGCATGATAGAGGATAATGACTACAGACTTGGAAAATATTCTTTGGCTGCTGGGGACATTAGACAATAATTTACATGTTTAATTGAGTTTCTGTGAAAGGCTCATTGTGCAATTACATGTTCACTTAGGTGCTCAAATAGATACTGAGTACCGGTGTTTCACTTGTACCTATTTGCCCAAATTGCAGCTGAAGAAAAAAACGTGTCCGTTTATTCATGTGTGGGACTCCACATGTGCTTGCATTCTTACCGTGTGCTACAAATGCCTCCCGCCCCAAGGTTGATGGCTTAGTCTTGCTCTAAGCACTATTGCAGTGCAGACTATTTATGGAACAATATTGCCCTCTGGCAGTGAGGCAGCCAGTGGTTTTAATAACTGTTTTATGTCATTTTGACAGCTTCTAAACTAGTCACACCCAGCAGTTTAAGCCAGAAGGGAGACATCAAGGAAAGCCTGCAGGAGTTTTATATTACAAACCTTGTATGCACGTTTATATTAGGAAAGTGCCACAACTCTTGCTGTAAAGGAAAGCTGCCTTCCCCAAGAGGGAGACTGAAGGGGTTTTTGCCGTGGTAAAGCTTCAGAAATGTGCAAATAATAATGCCAGTATTGTGCTCACTGAACAAGCAGGGAACAGATCCCTTTCCCTCCGAGAGAGCCCTGTGATCCACCAAGATCCCTGTAAGCTGATCAAACCCAGCTTCCTGGAACTTACACTCAGACACTCGTGGAATCAAAAAGGACTGCGGGGTTCATATCTGGCTGGTCCTTTGGATTGAGTTATCTTGAGGAGTGTCATGGCTTTGGAAAATGATCCAGAGCTGTTCACTGAAGCTAGAGAAATGAAGGACTTGGCCACAGGCCCCCATTCTTGGAGGGCTTTCTCGGCTGCCACTCAATCATTCAGGCAAAGAGGTTGCCAAAGGAGAGCCAGGTGGGCTTTGCCAGCTGGGACTGGTTTTGGAGGGGGTGGGGATTCTGCTATGTTTAGTAGAGCAGCTTCCTGAGCAGCTGAGACAGGCATAGCTCAGTAAGCAACCATCTTTCCAGCCCAGTGCTCAATGCTAAAGCTTCTTCCGGATTGGCAAAAGCAGCCCACATTGTGTAAGCCACTGTAGTGGTAAAACCAGGCCTTGCTCAAGTGACAACAAGCATCTACTCACTCTGCAGTGAGAGTGCAGGGAGGGGGCGGTGCTAGGAGGGCTCCTGGGCTGGAAAGGATGAAAACACAGACATGAAAGGAGCCTATAATCTCAGCCCTCAGGAAAGAAAAAAAAGGGGGGGGGGAGGGGAATCTGAGTATGACCAGGTTAGCTCTTAACCAAAACGGAGAAACTCGGGATTCAATGAGAGATCTTACTGGTAAATTAAGGGTGAGTAAGGAAGGCATCTGTGTTAACTTTGGCCCCCATACAGGCATGAACAGGTGCATACACGTGTGCCTACATATATGGACCACAAATGCACGCGCACACACACACACACACACACACAAGGAATAACAAGAACATTACTGAAAAAAAAATGAAAAGGAAATGACTGCTAAATATAGAAAGCTGAGTCTAAATGAATCCTAAAAAGAAATTATACTGAAATAATCAAACATCTATAACAATTAAATTTATTACTTGTAATTATTAGGTAAAAATTGAACTTTTATGACATGCTCTTTCTGAAATAAGTCAAATTGCTACTCAGAAACATCATCAATGCAAAAAAAGGGAAGAGTTTATCTCAGTAGATAATTAAGGTAATTATTTTATTTGCATAAGAAATAAACACAAATAGCTCCAATTAGCTGATCAGTTGAGGGGGGAAATGCAAGGAGGCCTATTTTAGCTGACCCAGGAATATGCATCATAAAAATAGATCCACACCTTCTTTTCTTACAGGCCAAGAGAGCCTCAAACATGGCACTAAACAGGAAACAAAAGAAATGTGGAGACAAGTTTAGAGCAAGAGAGTGTTGGCCCCCTGTTTCAAAGATGATCCAACTAAAGCTGGCATGCCACCACAGAGAGCCTGTCCCAGTTAGAGGCAATCACTCCACCATCAGTCTTTCCAAACCATTTAGTTTCCAATTGTTTCCAAAGAAACAGCACTTAGAAGAGAAGTACCACATGTTCCCTACTGTCCTTGTTAGGGTTTTCTGCTATGAATAGACACCATGACCAAGACAACATTTAATTGGAGCTGTTTATACAGGTTCAGAAGTTCAGTCAATTGTCATCAAGGCAGGAACATGGCAGTGTCCACGCAGGCATGGTGCAGGAGGAGCCAAGAGTTCTTCATCTTTATCTGAAGACCAGTAGGAGAAGACTGGTCTGTTGGTCTCAGGAACCAGCATGTCATATCTTCTCCGAATCCAATGACATCACACATAGGGACCCAAGCATCTGTTGCCATGGCAACCACCCTACATTCCCAGAATCCTCTTGGCTCACCTCCCCCCTTTACCTGTCAGCCAAAACCGGAATAAAAGGCAGACCCTTCAGACTTCCCTCCTCTCTCTCTCTGTTTCCCCTTCATCTTTGTTGCCACCTTTGCCCTCTTCCCCCACAATAAACCCCAGATGGAATTGTATTGGCCTGGTGTGGTCTGGCTAAGAGCTAGCCTGGTCATGCTCAGATCCCCTTTTTTCCCTTCTGAGGGCTGAGATTACAGGCTCCTTTCATGCCTATCTGTGTTTTCATCCCTTCCAGCCCTGGAGCTCTCCTAGCCCCCATCTCCCTGCACTCTCCAGTGAGGATGATCGGTCCCACTGCAGAGTGAGAAGATGCTGGTTGTCTCTTGTATTCTAACACAACAGGCTATCACATGACTGGAGGACAGTCTCATTGCCCACCCCAAAATGACACACTTACTTCACAAAATCCATACCTACTCCAACAAGGCCACACTTCCTAATAGTGTCACTCCTTGGGCCAAGTATATTCAACCCACCACACCTACCAATGGCTGCTGGGAGTCTCTGCCTGCATTTATTATCCTAAATTTTCTATAAATTTCCCTCCTCCATAAGTACCTTTCATTTCACATTCCCCTTTTCAAGAGCAATGGGAGCTGGGCCAAGAGCAACACAGAATGACATGTGTTCTGTAACTTTTATTTGGCTTGGCCCGTGCTTATGGGCACAAGTGGCATGCTTCACATCTAACAGCAAAACTTGGAGGAGACATTGCATATGGTAACTTTGACTGAGAAAAGAAAAGCTTGAGCTGTTTTAAGACCCGAATAATGGTAACAAAAATAATGATAATAATTATAATGTCAATGATGTTAACTGATATTATTTCATAGAAGAGGAGTACAGAATAACTAGCAATCATAAGGTATACTTCTCAATAGCCAACATTCTTTGAAGAAAACGTATTTCCACTGCACTCCTGTAGGAAATAAGGGCAGGAAAGGTTACCCAATTCAGGGGTCAGTGCTAGCCCTCAAATCCCTGTTTTCTCTGATTGTGTCTTATTATTATTTGTCCTGGTAGAGTCTTAGGTGAACTGTGGCAGGTGGTATTATGTACCTTGTGTAATTTTAGAATCCCTCCTGCTAGAGCAGGGGATGATGTTTTCCTGCCTACTCTGTCTGATCTTAGATTGGGCCATGTGACTTGTCTCGGCCAACAGAAGAAGCAGAGGTGACAGCTTGAGGGTAGCTCTCAGTCCAGGCTCTTATGGGTGCTGCTGACTCGGTCTGTCTTTGGTGCCAATCATAGTAATAAAAAGGATGTGGCCTGTTGAGGATGGGGAGAATGAGGACAAATGAGAGGGCTCCCTGGTGACTTGCTAAGTAGACCTTAGAAAATCCAAATTGCCTTGTGATATTTCTGTCATCTGCATTTTAACACAGTCCTGTACTCTCTGAGGACTCCTGGCTTTCAGTAACAAACTCCCATTCACTTGTTAGCTGATGTACTAGCTAACTTTACTCATCTGGGAAGAGAGACATCAACTGAGGAATTGCCTCCCTCAGATGCATCCATAGTACTTTTTTTGATTGCTGGCTCATAAGGGAAGGCCCAATCCACTGTAGGGCATGCCATCCCTAGGCAGATAGACTTAGCTGTATAAGAAAAGAAGCTTAAGAAAAACAGATGAAGCAATTAAACCAATGAACAACATTTCTCTATTCTTCTATGGACTCGCCTGAGTTCCTGCATCCAGCTCCCCTCTTTAGAGCTTCTGCTATGGGTTCCCTCAATATAACATCTAAGTTAAAGCAGACCTTTCCCCTCACAACCTCACCCAATCTAAAGCATACACATACTTGGATTTTTCTGGGTTTTGCCACTATATTGAGAAGTCATGCTGAATATGCACACTATCATCTGCCTACATAAACACTTGCATGTTGATGTCTGATATGTCTACCTTATTGTACGTAGACATCAAAGTCAATGGAACGCAAATATAGACAACTATGAAAGCAATCATCATTTGCTTATATCTGTGGTATTAATCACAGCAAGAGAGACCAAAGTAGGAGATCTGGGTGCAAACCTCAGAAGGGAATTCTGTGTGTCATTGCTAGCATTTAATAGTCATTATCATTCAGCATAAGCAAACAGACTACTACTGCTAGCTCAAAAACTATATTCTTACCAGTTCTGATTTGGAATTCTTTTCAACCTATTTCACCTATTAAAAACTCATGTTGTGATTCATGGATAATACTGAAGACTTGATTCACCAATGGCATGTGATCTCACTTGTATTACAGAAGTGCTCAGTATCTTGCACTGTTTGCAAATTCATAGAGACTTTCACATACAACACTGTGAATTGATTTTGAAGAGAGTAAGCCTTTTTATTCTTCAGTTTCTGTATCCTGTATTTAATAGTCTCATATACTGTCTGAATCTAGTTATTTGTTTCTTATGTTAAACGAAAAAGGAAAATCAAAAGGTTGTTAAGACCCCAAAATGAAAATGAAGGGAATGTTTTCAATAATTATATAATAAGGTAGACACATCAGACATCAACATGCAAGTGTTTATGTAGGCAGATGATAGTGTGCATATTCAGCTTGACTTCTCAATATAGTGGCAAAACTCAGAAAAATACAAGTATGTGTACGCTTTATACTTTCAATCAAAGTGGATGGAGCACAAATATAGACAACTATGAAAGCAATTATCATACTATTATATTTTGCCCATTGTTTTGTTTATTTCTTAGCAAACAAGCATGGATGTCGTTATGGGTCTATGTAATTTGGTAATTTTTAGTGAACTTCTGAAATAGAAATTTAGTTTTAAGGAGCGAAGATCTGCCCATCACAAGCTGTTTCCATGGGCTCCATTTCCGTTAATGGTTTTCTCATCACCAAAGGACTCTTAACACTCTACACTAAGGAGCTTTACTTCTTTGCTTTAACTAACGGTGAGACTTTCATCTTTTGACTCTAGGACTTAATACTCTTTTTCAGAAATTGAACAGTTTCTATTCTCTGTTATATACCTTCCTTCAGTAATTAATTATTTCATCAGCAGTGCAATAACACCTGCAACTGCCAAAAAGAAATCAAGTTTCCATTAACAAATCTATCATTTTCTAGTCACAGTAATGGTGCTCACAACTCCCAGGCTCTTAGCTGTCTGGTAGGGAGGTTCTTTGAAAAGTTTGAATAGTTGAGGTCCAACTGTAAGCACATCTACTGATGCAAGGTCAGGAAAGCATGTCTTCAGAGTTAAGCTTTAGGAACTCCTCAAGAAAGACTTGCTGGTCATTTCACCCTAAATACTTAGTGGTGCAAATAGCAATTACAGGTATCTTCATTTGGGACACCACTGTAGTTGCATCCTGCTATATAACAAGCCACATGACTGTGCTGCAGTGGCTTGAAAGCAAACATTCAATGCATCATTTACTTTTCAGCTTGGGAGGTCTCTCCGGGTGCTGTGTCGCTCTCCATTTAGCTAGCACAAGCTCATCCACATGGTAGCAAGAGGGAGTCATGTAACAAGATGGCAACCCCCCACTGTACAAAAAGCTGTCTGAGGAACACGGAGTTGTTTTCTATTGTCTGACTGAACAAAGGCAGTCACATGACCAAGCCCAAACAGAAGAAAGAATGTTCCGGCTCCTCCTATGAGAAGTTGCAAGGAATCTGTGTATAGTTTGGTGAGAGAGAAACGTTTCCAAAGTAACAGAAATTCATAGTTTCTCCACACAGGGAGGCAGTGCATTTCATGGTTAGTCTTCCACATTTTATTGAATTTGAATTAGGTATCTTTTGGGAGGAATAAAAGAACACCTGTGATGCTCCACACCATAAGAATTCGGTAGTGCAATACCGCTGCAGTCTGTGAGTATATGTCCCAGACAATGCCACCTACAACACATTCTTAGGGACTTTAGAGATCCGTTGCAATAACTCCTTAGCAAGACAATAGTAAAGGGTCTGAGTGAAAGATCCTTCCCTCTTCCCACCCCCCACCCCCTATCTTTACAAAAACAGGCTTTGGGCTTGAAACTTATGAAATGTGAGCTGTTCTTCCCTAAATGAAGAAGGACTTGTATGAAGCACTAGAAAGCATTCTCAACCCATCTGGATTCTCTGGAATGCCTTTCTTCTACCTTTTAGTACTGCCTTCCTCCTCCTCCTCCTCCTCCTTCCCTTTCTCCCCTTCCTTCTCCTCCTCCTCCTACACGTCCTCCTCCTCCTCCTTCTTCTTCTCTCTCTTTCTCTCTCTCTGTCTCTCTCTGTCTCTCTCTGTCTCTCTGTCTCTCTCTCTCTCTCTCTCTCTCATCTTTTTCTTCTTTTCTAGAGTATGAAGGCATTCATAGCCAACTATCAGAGATTGTATATTCATCTCCACAGCTGGGAATTTTCAGAGTTTTACAATAACTGTTGACATTTTCCAACTCTTGGTTTCTTTCTCTCTGATCTTTATTTGAAGTTCTTCACCAGATATGTTTAATTATATATGTTGTTTGCTTCTTGTTCTCAACAGAAAGTAGGGGAAATCTCTTACCACTATTTGCCCCACACATTCATAATCCTTAGATTAGTTTATTTCTATGTTCAACAAGATTTTTCATCCTCTGAAATCAATATGAAATGCTTAATTCTTTAAAAAAAATTACAAGTAGTTACTATTTGTAAATCAATATTCTGTGTGGGAGTTGAATCTTGTCCAAAAAGAAAGTAAAGTAAGCAAGAAAGATAAGAAATAAAGACATCCAGATAATCAACAATAAAACTACTATAAAAAGATGTGATACCAAAATGTAGCACTGAAGAAAATATTTTAAAAAGTAGCAAGGCACCTCTGTACTCTGTTTAACAGACTGCAAGATTTCCATCATTTCTATTTGAGAAGGAATGTGTAAAAGATAAGGAACGTCAGGAAGACGTGAGCTTGGGAGCTTCATCCTTCAAAGGTATTGTGTGGAAAGCATGTAGTTTTCCCTGATTTCTGGCTGCCCTCAGTGGAAGACTTCGGCTGTAGACATGCATGTATGTCCACATGTGTGCAGAAACCAAATAATGAGTTTAATTGCTTGGAGGAGAGGATTGCTCATGGGTTGCTCATCTTGTCTTTATTTATTTAAATCTAATAAATGCTGAAGAGAGCTTTCTTATATCAAATTCAAAGTGGGTGTTCCTAACTTTTCTACACCCGATTAGGTCTGAAGGAAGTTGGAGCTGAGCTGAAAAACTGAGTTCCCTTAGAAGATGAAGCAATGTAGTTAGGTCATCCCAGAGGCTGCCTCACCCTTAGTCATCTCAGATTCTATCCTTGATTCTCTGTTTCCATTTTTCTCCCAACCCTCACCAGGAACAGAACCATGTAGGCTGAAATAGGGAGAATCAATAGGGCAGTGTACCTGTTAGCTACTGATACCGAAATGCTGTGTAACATTGTTCTACTTTCATCAACTTGTCACAACAAGGCTTTATTTTATTCAAGATTTGCTGAAGGAGCTCTGCCTGAGAGGATGGGTCATTTGAGGAAAGGCTCAGCCCAGTCCATTTGTGTTAATCCTCAGCTCACTTGAGATCTAGTAGCAGGCACCTCCTGAGGCATGTCCTTCTATCAAATAACACAGACACTGAGTGCAGCCAAACACCCAAGCACACATTTGATGTCACATCTACCGACATTACACTGGGCAAGGAAGCTCTTATGATCAAAGCACAGATTCATGGGCATGACCAAAAGGAATTACATGAGTGGAAAATCTTTGTGTGTATGCAGGAAGTGGAGGTGGTAAATCCACCAATACAAGGAATGTTCCATCCAAAGAAGCAAGCAGAGGCTGGCCTTCAGACTGCTATTTAGTCTTTCAAAAGGGAAGGAAGAAATTCATAATCTTGATTCAAAATGTTTTATTTTCTTGGGGTGGGAAGTAGTTTACCTTTTAAAAATTATGTGTGGGCAAAAGAAAACATCTGGAAGTAGAGATGTGTTTCAGAGACTTCCATATGTTACCTCTGATTAAAGGCTTCTAATAATCACATACCTAGGAAGGTTTTAACCCTTTCCTTTGTGCTACATAAGGTCTTAATTTCATCCTGTACTCTGCTTCACACAGGTTGCCAGTTCTTTTTCCACATCCCCGTGTAGAATCTCTGTGCAGAGACCAAATTCACATGCTACATGACTTGAAAAGCACAATGTTACCCAGTACTCACAAGTAGCTTGCCCTTTGGTACCCTCTAGGAACCTCATCTCAAAACCCAGGGAGACTCAAGTCTCTTAAGTAAAATGACAATTTTGAATTTAACATAGACACCTCCTCACCTATAGTTCTATACTAGTTAATACAATGTAAATGTCATATAAATAGGGTTGTTTAGGAAACGGCAACAGTAATAAAAGTCTGCATATGTTTGGAACAGGCAGAAGTTTTTGTTGCTGTTGTTGTTGTTGTTGTTGTTGTTGTTTTTGTGGTTTTTTATTTTTTTGGTTTTTTTGTTTTGTTTTGTTTTGTCCGAGACAGGCTTTCTCTCTGTAGTCCTGGCTGTCCTGGAGCTCACTCTGTAGACCAGGCTGGCCTCAAACTCAGAAATCCGCTCGCCTCTGTCTCCCAAACACTGGGATTAAAGGTGTGTGCCACCACTACCTGGCAGGCAGAAGATTTTGTGGTTGTTATCACCTTACTCTGTAGCCCAGGATGGTTTGGAGCTCACCATGGAGTTCAAGTTGGCCTTTAGTTCAGTATCTTCCTGCCTCCAGCTCCTGAGTCATGAAATCATAGGCAAAAGTCACCAAATCCAGCTACTATTGTTTCTAAACATTTTCTATCAGCTGCTAGTCAAATACACAAATATAAAAACCTCAAATATGGAGATCCTACTCTACCTAACAGTGACGTAATCTTATTATGGGAAATGATGTTATTATCAGTTTAGAAAAAGAAAAAGGAAGGACAGACGAGTCTGAGGGACCTAACTCCTGCCAGACCCATAAGTCAATCAGGTGATTGTAGACTTCTAAAACACCAAATATTATAGGAGGCAGAGTGGTAGTTTTTAACATCTTTCTTTGAGGGCATTTAAATCTATATCCTCTTTGATGGAGAAGTGCCAAGAGCCCAACAAGTAGTCAGGATGTTGCTATTATCCTTTTACATGCTTTCAGCATTAGCTGCTCTTATGGCTTTGAACCTCATTCTCACGAGATGACTAAATAATGCTTATCTCGTCTGGAAATAATTGGTTTTGTTTGTGGATCCACTTGACCCTAAGTGATGAGGCAGTTGTAGCGTGGCGCCGATGTTAAGTTGGCAAAGCAGGGAATGCTACTTTTTAAATCAGAGACGTGTGATAATAAAGTATTTACAACATATCCCTAAAAATGAGGAGATAGATGTTCTAAGCTTGGCTCGGCTTCAAGTCAACCATGCATTTGGGGATATGACATTTTATTTTGCTCTAAATTGCCTAGGAAAGGTGCAGCGAAGATGGTAATGGTACTGGGAACTCCCTGGAAGAAACAGACTTAATCCTGGCTCATTTTACTAATTTTCCAAGTCAATTCCCTGTCAACTCATTCCAGTAGTCCGAGCAGCATTGACCAAGGACATTAGAATGATTTATTTAGAATTTAATAGAACTATATGGTACTTCCATCACAGGTTTAATAAGCTAAGCATTATACATTCCAAAGTGTTTATGTTTATTGTTTTGGGCTTTCTGAAGATTACTGCTAAGAGACATCCTTTTAAGAGGTGCTGTCTTCATTCCCCAAATGACGAATAACACCAAATAGTGAGTAGGTACCATGAACGGCACTGCTCCTTAAGAACAATCTTGATGGCTCCCCTAAGCAAAGTGTGAGAAAGAAGAAGGAAGAAGATGAAGAGAAGACAAAGTTTCCATTTAATTTCCTTTCCCAGTATTCTCCTGCTGTGTTGTTTTTTAATATCCCCCTTGGAGCAATGTGTCAAATGCCTTCCACCAAAGGAAAGCAATAGTGATAGACATTTGGCACATACTAAAAATCTGTATGATTTCATGGCTGCTGAAAAGGAAAATATTTTCTCTCTTTCTCTCTTCCTGTGTTCCCTAAATGTAATAAAATACCTTCCTGTGGAGGTCAAAGTATTCTTCAACTTCTCTTTCCTGTGCCCCAAGACAAATGGAACTGCTGGTTTCAAAATTTACTTTTTGTTTGGAAGAGTTTTAATGGCTAGTTATCAACGGTTTTGCCCAAAGGAGGCAAGTTATCTATATGTAAAAGGGGGAAGTTAGAGGAATGTGGCTATAAAGGCCTCAGCAACTCCAGAGCAGGATGCTAATGGCTGCTTTGAAATGCTTCCCTGAAGTTGCAGCCCAAGGATTAGTTTTCTCTTAGTCATTCCTATTTTCCTTTCTTTTTCTGATTGGACTGAGCCAACTAGATTTCCAGTTACTCCATTATCATTTGCAATCCCAGAGGTTCCACCAGAAGGACCCACATCTACTTCGGAATGTTGTCGAGGTGCCAGTATCCCACTGTTTTACTTCCTGCAACCCAGACAGTGATGGAAGGGAAAACTTTCTCTTCAGAGAAGGTTTGAACTGGAGAGTCAGGCAGAAGAACCTGGGGAGCAGCGGGGGGCCTGTGCTAAAGAGGTAACAGTCTGCTCTTCCATGGCTGATGCCATAACCAAGACCTAAGAGAATCAAGAGCCAAAGAATAGGACAGCAACGCATCTCATGTGAGAATGCTCTATGTGCCCCTCGATTCCCTTTTATATCAAGGAAAACAAACTTACTAAGATCTCAAAAACAACGACTCCAAATGTGGCCAATTTAAGTTGATTTTGAATTTGGCCCTATTCACACTTCCATTGGCTTATCCCCTGAGAGGTATGTTATAAAAAAGCCAAGGGTTATGAGAAACTACTGACAATGAACCATTTAAAAATAAAACAATGAGAAGTTATGGGGAGGATCAGATTGTTCAACAGATGGACCTCATGAAGAGAACAAGACCACCCCAAACAAAATTCTTATTTCAGAATAGAAGTTACCTTTCTTGAGCTTTAGAAAGTTTGCTTTTAAAATCCCCAGATAAGAATATAGTTGAACTTTCATACATACAAGAGCAATCTGATGATTAGGCATGTTCATAGATTTTTCACACTGAGATGGGGTCGTATTTGCAGGCATGCACCTATGAGCCTTGATTTCTATGCTTCATATCTCATTCTTGAACTTGCTGGAAAGCTGTCTTTCATGGGTCTAGGTAATAAAATTGTCTACTTTTTTTGTGGTAGTTTGAAGCACAAATGAAGGTGTTCATGGCCTTCAATAATTGAAAAGTCACATAAAAATCCCGATTTTATATGTAACAATAAGAATTAAAGAAGAGGTAGTGAATTTAAGGGAAAATCAGAAATGCAGAAGGAGTTGGGAAAAGGTTGGGCATGGAGTTAGTACAGTACTCATGTATGAAATTCTCAAAAAATGCATAATTTAAACAGTCCTATCCTTTAGCTTTTCTCAGAAGATAGAGACACATATGCCCATAATCTACACGGCAGCTTCTGGTTTTGGAAGCAGCTCACATTCACAAGTGTGTAGTCACTTATATGTAATAATTCTTGCTATGCTTTACCTGGTTCTTTGACCTATTAAGCTAGCATGGTAGTTGTGTTGAACAGGCAAACTTTGAACAAAAGATATATTCTGTGAATTGATCACTCAGAAATGTGTTTCAATCTGTGCCCCAGTGTTCCTTTCATGGTGCCTCTGCTAAGTCACTGGTTTTTTCACACATCCTTTCTCTGTCTCACTAAAGGTTCTTCCAGTTGGACATCCAGAGCCATCACCATGGTGTTGCTCCAAGTTGATATTTACCTATTAACTTGGCAATCGTTTAAATCAGATCACATAATAAAACAATTGACTCACTATGCTGTGGTATATACAGTGATGTTTAGCTCCACGCTCCTGTGAAAGCATTCTCTTTTCATCTGAGTGTCAAGGTTTTATTTTGAAAGTTAATATTTTTGATCTTCAAAACAACTGCATAATCACTCCTAAAATAAGCTTCTTTTATTCCAGTACAATTGAGAAAAAAGAAACAAAACAAAACGAAGATAAGCTAAACTTTATGTTTTGATTACTCAACAAGAGAAGGTGTTGAAAACACAAATGCTCTGAGGTAGATATTATATTTAAGACAATAGAAGGTTTTCTTGGAAGAGATTGCAATCATGTAAGCACTAAGATCTGCATTGCTTACGTGGAAGAAAAGTTAAGCACTGAGAGAGGTTTAGAAACACCTTAGTATAGATTACCTTGTACATTGTCCAATAACTGTGAATGAATATTGAAATATTACTCACTGGGATTCAATGACAGGTTCTGCTTTTTAAAATGCTTGTAAAAGGAACTGCCTGAGAGATCTCCTAGCTACATTCCTTATGTGATTACTTGTGAAGTTATAAAAAACTAAGAATGGATTTTTTTTTCTTGTTACTACACTACAAATGTGATACGTAAGTATGTGCAGATGTGCATTCATGTAGATGTGTAGAATCCTACCATAACCAGAGGAATAGAAACAACTTCTTTAGTGTGTTGTTATGGGGTTTTGCATATTACATTGTTCTTAAAGTGTGCAGATGGTGAAAGCAAAATTCAGAAAAGGGCTACAGCATTTCAGCTCTGTATGGGATTTTCTACATTGTAAATTTTTCCATATTTATTCTGTTCATTTATGGCACAACCAGGATAGAATGTAAGATCTGACACAACCCACAGTCAAGTGTTCTTTGGAGTTTATTTGGCTAATAGTTATTGAAGTTTTACATGCAGACATTGTACCAAGCAGGTATTATCAGCACATACCTTCTGATTAGTTTTGTGAGATCAGTATCCCCCATGCTATAAATGAGAATAAAAGTATTTACAGGGGACAAACAATTGATCAGTCATGAAGCTAAGAAGTACAGCATTGGAATTTGAGCCTGGTGAGTCAGATTTCAGGATCACTAAATGTTGTCTTAAACATTTTATGTTCTCATGGCCATTTGGTTTCCAGGATGGTGAAATGGACCATTGTGAAATGCTCAAATTTATTCTGAACTCCATTTTAAAGGTGTGACGCACTCTGTCTCTATCTCCATCTCTGTCTCTCTGTGTCTCTCTGTGTCTCTCTCTGTGTCTCTGTGTCTCTGTGTCTCTATCTGTCTCTCTGTCTCTGTCTTTCTCTCTCTGTCTCTGTGTGTGTGTGTGCATGTGTGTAAATACTTGTCTCTGAGCCAACATAAGTGTAATTCTTGCTTTCAAAAATTTAAAAACTAAAAATATTTTGTGAGACCATTTTAATCCCTGTTTAAGTTTTATTTGTCAATATAAGATGAAACTTAAAAAGAAAGTAACATATCCCTGAAGATTTTATGTGAGGCATAGAGGTTATAGCATATAGGAAAATAGAAATAGACTAAAATCATGCTGTTTCATCATGGGAAGAGATCTTGTCTATTCCCACTGGAATCCAGGGAGATTGACATGTAGGACTATTGTCTAGGATCTGCTCAATCTCCCCATAGGCACCAAACTACTTCTTGCCTTATATGCCCTCCTCTGTTTTCCAGTTTCATGGTTGTCAGGTTTCCCTCCTTGGTCTTCTTCCC
Source organism: Mus minutoides (assembly GCA_902729485.2). Lineage (NCBI taxonomy): Eukaryota > Metazoa > Chordata > Mammalia > Rodentia > Muridae > Mus > Mus minutoides. The sequence continues at coordinate 3,157,597 of LR749555.1, forward strand.
ATTTCACCTCTTCTGTCACTTTGTGTCATTCTTTTAACCATCCTTTACATGTTTGCACTTCACACACATATTTATAACTTCTGGCTGTGTGTCACCATCTGATAGGGCTCCAGGGAAGTGAAGAACTCCAGCACTGTACTTGATGATCTTATTTCAATTCCTCAAATGTGTTGAAGGCAACATTTCCGAATCTTAACTCACTGGCCACTCCCAAAATACATGTTCCTCAAAGATTTCGTGTAGATGGACAACACTCCCTGCCCCTCATTGCTACAGTCTGAAATCTGTTTTAAATTTCTGCATTCACACAGCAAGAGCATTTAATCAGTGAGCAGCATTTTGTCAAAGACACCAGATTTTTCAAAGCTTCTCAAATTGCTTTCACCTTTATATTCATTCAATATTTGACATTCTTATATTGTCTTCAAGAGGAATGTGAAGAGGCCAATCTGGCACATTTCTCTTTTCATTGTCTCTTACTGGGGCTGAAATAACTTTTCACCTATTTTGACTCCAAATTTCTCGTCTTCCTTCTGCAAGGGATCATCCACAGTGCTGCCTGAGGAATCTTTATAATATACAAATCTGACTGTGTCTGCCCCACAATTCTCTGCATAAGATACAGGGGAAAGTCTAAAATTCTTAGCATGGTTTAAAATCTGCTGAGTTCCACACCTCTAGGCCTCTCTCTTGCTATTACATTCTCAAGGCTTATTGTGCATGAGTTATACTTCTTAATTTTCTGAATGCACCATTCTACTCTCTGCTTCTTCATCTCCACATCTGTCATGGACATTTGACCTGATTCCCAACACAATGTCAGTAGACACATGGAGCACTCACATCCTTCAGTCAAACCACATTCCTGGGATCTACTGATAGAAAAGTTAGTCAACTGTCCCATTGTTATCTCTGTGTATAAAGAGCTTTAATTGATACATAAACAATATTTTGCTATATTTCAGAATAATGGATCTTGTCTTACAGTTATTTGCTTAATAGGGAATATTTCAACCCATTTGATTATCTCCAATAGCTAATGCCAAGGACTAGCCTTAGCTTGGAGATGGGTTCTGAGAAAGGGATGTCTGGGAGCAGCAAAACAAACAGCTCAAAGTTGAATCATGGGATACAAGCTGATGGCCTATGTTCCACCCAAGACAGCTTTCCAGACTGCTTTAGGTTCTTGAGATAGCTTTCTCTTGCTATTCTAAAATCTCTCTGGATAGCTCATCTCTTGCAGATCAAAAGCCCAGACTTTTATTACATTATCAATTCACTCATTACCCAGGTTCTCTTTTGGTTATCCTGTGAATCAAAGGGGCGTGACCCCAGCCCCTGGATTCTTAGAAAGAGAGAGCAAGACATTATTTTTTTTAACATTGCAAAAGAATTCAGAGATCTGCCTAACTTTTCGTTTGTTTGTTTGTTTGTTTGTTTAACACAGTCAATAATCTAGCTGGGTGGGTCCCTGCCCTGAAATTACCATTCCTACCACCATGCCTGGGCTTGGACCTAAACATCCTCTGTCTCATGCTGACTTGGAATCAGGAATCTGCCTGTTTTCATAAGCACAAACAAAATACTTTGCTGGGTGGGATCTTGCCCTGTGATCGATACTCAATAAATCTTTTTATTTTATTTTCTTCCTTAGTATCTTTCTGACAAGCTGTCTCATAGTGGATCTGCCTCTGTTCTTTTAGATCTGTGAAACCTCTATACAATTCATATTGCGACTTTATGTTTTTTTATAGTTATGAACTTGCATGTTTTTGAACTCATGTTTTCAGCGTTCTTTCCCACATTCTTAAGTGATGTCCTGAAGGTCTCAGTGTTTACCATTTGGCTAAGAAATGCACATACCCTCAACTCCTGAACTCATGCTGTTCCTAATTATCATGAAGTCATTAACCATGGCAGGGAAAACATTCCCGAAAGGATGAACATGAAGTAAAATGTATATATTTTTATACAAACAAGCCTTACACCCACAGCAGCTATTGACACTCATGGAGGCCCACACTCGGCAGCCTCTGTTCCAGGGGCTGGAACCATAATACACAATCCCTGCCATGGCCAAAACAGACTCATCAAGCTAGGATAATTCTTTGTACTTAACACACACACACACACACACAAACACAATTGTGTAAATGGATAGCAGCTAACATTTCCACATACACTGTCCTATTTTCATATTAAGTACAATGGAAACAATTTCCAAACTCTAAGGGTGATTTCAGGAATCTATAGACAATGAACAGTTTAATGATCAAAGGTAGTCATACAACGAATGGCAGATTATCTCCTATTCAGTTTATCTTTCCCAATGGAATCACATAGGCACTTGTGTGATTGATCATATAGAACATGTAGAAATTATTTGACATAGTTGGCTCTATTTTTCATACCTATAAAATGAGACAGCCCTACTAGTATGAGCCACGGAATTCTTATACCTAAAATATATGAACAATTTTTGCACATCTAAGCATTCTATGAGGTAAATACCACTAAAATTATTAGTAACATCATGAATGGAGAAAAGAAAGAAGTCCAAAACTCTGTATTAATTCTCTCATTGACATACTTTGATTGAATATTTTTTTTTTCAAATTTCTTTCTTTTGGCAACCACTAAATAATAATTCACAGGCTTTAAAGCTATAAAGAAGTCAAGAAAGTGATACAGAATATTTTTTTCATGGTGAGTCCTGCTGTTGCCAGTTTAATCTATGAGTAATGAGCCAAAGAAATAGAGAATCAACCAGATGTCCAAACAAGAGAAGTCAAGCTACCTAGTTCTTGACCTCTGCCTGTGGTTTAAGCATTATTGATTCCAGAATTCGGGGTTAAATAAAACAAAGGCCTAAGATATCTATTCTGATGCATGAGAACATGGTTGGATATTGTCAGTGAGCACTCACCATCCCACTTGAAGGAACCAAATTCCAAACCAGAGTAGAAAGGAAAAGCACTTCTCTGTCTCTGCCTCTCCCTCCCCATCTCCCTGTCCCCCTCTCTTTCTCTCTCTCTTTCTCTCTCTTTGTGTGTTTCTGTTTGTCTGTCTGTCTGTCTGTCTCTCTCTCTCTCTGTGCCTCTTTTTCTGTCTGTTCTTTCTTTTTATCTCTCTGTGTGTTTCTCATTCCCCCGCCCCCAAACACACAGTCCTCTGGAAAGATGAGCCATCTTTATGCACGCTATCATTTATTGTAAAATGACTGTTATTTTCTGAAATAATATAAAAGTTCTAGACAAAGAGAATACTATGCAATCCAATTGAACAAATATTATGGGTATGAGTAAAAGAAAGAATGAGGGAGGAAGGGGAAATCAGAGAGGTGGTAAGAATGAGCACATAGAAACAGCAAGGGACTCACAGTGATGATTCCATTTAAGTTGCTCTTTTAATAGACATATCCCAGAGGGATCCAGAGAATTACTGAGAGACTTGACATTATTATTCAGAGAACATTTGGAATTAGCACCATCTTCATTGTTGAAATTCTCCCTGGAATTGTTTGCACACACCTTGATGTTGATGCATTAAGGAGTGATTACTTCCTTGAATGTATTGCAGAATAGCTAAATTAAAGATGTTCCTGGATTTGGACTCAATCAAACATGCAATTTTTTGTGTGATGCGGCAGTCCTGGTGATTCTAGTATTTTACCCAAAAGTTTATCATATTTGGGTAAAAACACACAGTGTGAGTTATGTGCAAGTATCAACTTGGCTTAATTGGGTATGATGGTCTCCAGTCCTAATCATTAATAGTTTTCAAAGTGTGCCAATGTATCCAAGTACCTAGAAGCAGCAGGAAAATTGTCTGCTGTAAGCAACAATACACAGAGGTAGACAATGTCTCATGGGGAAATGGAGGGCAGTAAAAGACAAAAGCTGGACCATGCAATATGGAATTCAAGTTCTTTTCCTATCTAACTGGCAGACATGATTCAGAACAGTAAAACACAAAGGAGAGAAGCCACCTTTAATAGTGTGGCTTTCCATCAGAATCCACCTGGCTATCAGATCTGTATGACTCCTTCTTTCATAGAAAGTACATTCAGGAATCTGCTCCAGGATATCAGCTAAGAAGTATTGTAACAGTGTCTTGCTGGGCAAGAAGGTATGCCAGTCAGTCTGTTGGAATCTTAATTGGTGCTGCTCTATATTCCTGTACAATTCTTGTAAGACAGAGAGGCAAAGAGGAGCTGTAACTGGCTTTTCAGTGCTGGGAAGTACAGATCACACATCTAGCTCTAAGGAATTGTACCACTCCAAAAATTGCCTCTTTTCAAAGTACATGTTTTACAGCATGTATATCCCTTCTCAGGAATTCTCTCTGAGTACTAAGTTTTGAAGAGGTAATTTTAAATTCCACTGAATTCATCATTCAGTGGTCAAGCTTATTGCTGTTTTATAATATATAGTCCTAGGAGAATAGACACCTTAAATAAGATAACAGAAAAATAAATATTTATTTAGGATTCTGGTAATTATTCTAACTGGACAAGGAACAGTCTTTCCATAAAAGGATAATTAGTGGCTTACATTATATTTATGGTTCTGGGAACTTCTCTGGGAGCAGATGGCTTAGCTAATTCTGGAAAAATGAGAAAGTAAAACTATGGGAGAACAAGAAAAATAGATTACCCTATGCAGAGATCTAATGCTGGAAAAACCTTAGTTGGGGGATGGAAGAAGCAGGCTACATCACATAAGTAACTGCAAAGAAAGCAGGAGGAGGATGGAGTCCTGTGGGTCATCCAGCTTCAGTCATATAGGACTTTCCCTTCAATGAAGAGTTGTATCCAAGAAATTAAAATACCTAATTGCCATGCAAGATAATTCTAACTTAGGTGAACAGATTGCTATTGGGGCAAGGTATGAAGGTAGGCTCATTGAGAGGCCCCTGTGATTGTTTGTAAGGAAAACAATTATGACTTAAATTAGGGTGATATTGATTGAGATAAAAAATTGAACAGGCTCAACATAACATTTTTTAGGAAGTTGAGAGATGTATGATAATTAACTGAATGAGAATGGTGCAAGATTGTGCAATTGTTATGTTAGTGTTTCCTGAGAGATGTGAATAAATTTTTCTTCACCCCAGATAGAGCATGAGCGACAAATGAAAGGAATAATCCACCCACGTACCTTGCTAAACTGCTGAGTTGTTTGGGCTTATTCAGAAGAGTACTGGTGACTTACGCAGCCACATCAATGAAAAGTTGCACCTTAGGATTGATAATGGCTACTGCAAAGCTATATAGAAGTAGTTCTAGTTTCAGATAACCTACCCTCTTTAGTTCCTAGTGTCTCCCAAGCCCAATTCTGCAGCTAAGGCAAAAAAATAAAGGAAGAGATCATAGCAGGCATTGAGTATCTGGACTCTCAGGTGGAAGCCTAAAGATCTTCCCTATCTCCTGTTTGTGTAAGGGAAAGTCAAGCTACAGCTTTAACCCCGAGGGTCTCTTGTGGGTAATCATACCTGCTCTGGTGGAGATAGCAATTAGTCTATGGATGGTGTTCTACAGCAAGGATATCATGAATGGCTTCCCACCTCCTGAAAAGTAGCTCTTGGTTTGGATGGCCCCAGCTCCTGGTTACACAGCAGTGTTATCCACAGACTGAGCAGTAATTGAAGTTACAATGAGTTTTGAAAATATGTTTTCAACACTCAACAGACTGAACTTATACCAAAAGAGAGATCCAATTTTATATTAAGTAATATCAACTATTTCTCTTGTGATTTTTCTTTTCTTTCACTTTTTAAATTATTGTTGTTGGTAGTTCTAGAGATAGAACCCAGGGCTTTGTTCTTACAAGATAAACACTCTACCACTGCATTGTACCAACAGCCTGATCTTCTTTGTGACTCAAGTCAGGGACACTTGGAAGTGACCCTTGATAGTTGCTTTAACCTGCTTGTGCTTCTATGACAATACCATACAGTAAGTAATTATAATTTATGAAGAACAGAAACTCATAGTTTAGAGGCTAGGCACTCCAAGATCAAGGCACAAATAAATTTGTTGCCTAATGAAGGTATTGTCTGACTCTAAGAACATACATCACTGCTGAAATATACAAGAATGAGATGTTATATCTACATGTGGTAGGGGGTAGAGGGGCAAGTGAACACAATGCTACAGGAAACTTCTTTAAAAGGAGTCTTAACCCTTGTTCCAATAGTGTTGTCAGTTTGACAATATCCTCAACAATTTGAGAGACTGGGTTTAGGCATGCTTGTGGGGAATTAGTTGAGGTGTAAAAACCAGCTTGTTGCAGATGGCATCATTCCCTGGATTATATAAATGGATTGAGGGAACTGAACAGTGGCAGGTGTTTATTGCTTTCTCTTTTGTTTGTTTGTTTTGTTTTTTCGAGACAGAGTTTCTCTGTATAGCCCTCGCTATCCTGGAACTCACTCTGTAGACCAGGCCGGCCTTGAACTCAGAAATGTACCTGCTTCTGCCAAGAGTGCTGGGATTAAAGGCATGCGCCACCACGCCTGGCTGTGTTTATTGCTTTCTGTTCCTGATTATGGATGCAATGTGGTCAGCTCTCTAAAGTTCCTGCCACTGTGACTTTTCTGCTGTAATGAACTGTGTAACTGAAACCATGAGGCAAAAATAAAAGTTTTCTCCTTTAAGTTGCTTTTCCTTTTTTTTTTTTTTTGTATTTTGTATTTTATCATAGTAACAGAACACACTTAGAGCCCCATTCACAAGGGAGATGATCCCACATTCTTTATTGCTCACTTAAGGACATTGTCTCAGTTACTGTATCATTGCTGTGAAGAGATACCATGACCAAGGAAACTCTTACAAAGGAAATCATTTAACTAGAGTCTTGTTTACAGTTTTAGAGGGTTAGTCCATGATCATCATTCTGGAGAGAGAGAGAGAGAGAGAGAGAGAGAGAGAGAGAGAGCCTGGTAAGGCCTGAGATAGGCTTTTGCTATCTCAAAGTCCACCCCCAGTGATACACCTCCTCTAACGAGGCCATATCTCCTAATCTTTCCTAAACAGTTTCACCAACTGAGAAGGAGCAGGCAAATATGTGATCCTATGGAGCCTATTCTTATTCAAAGCACCACACACACCATTTCTTAACATTATAATATAGACCATTAAATTTAACTAAATTTGGGAGGAGCATCATTCAAATAAAGACACCAAAGCTAACCACACGAAGGCTTCCTGGAAGAGATGACACATAAAATGTAATTTATAGAGTAGGAAAAATTTAGGCAGATAGACTTAACTGGACACTGGGTGCATTTTTACAAAAAAAAAAAATGCCTGTATATAAGAGATAACATGTTTGGCATAAGAGGAGGGACAGATACAAAAATAGGATAGGGAGTTAATTGATGAGCACTATGGAGATAGAGGGGAGAGAAAGATGAAGAGAGAGAGAAAGAAAGAGAGAGAGAGATTATAGACATGAATGTGAAATATATATTTAGGGATATGCTTTAATTTTTATTTCAAGTAGTGCTTTCTCTTGGCATGAGATGAGATAAATTGGGGGAAAGGTCAAGTCTGATCTCTAGAAATCCAATTTTAAAGCTTTTATATTTCCATTTTTCAGTGAAAACTTGGTTTGACATGGAGCAATGGCATTAGAGAGGATAAAATAAGATGGTTTGAAGATTAAATGAGAAAGGGCATATGATGCTCTCAGCACAGTTTTCCATGTATCTCTATAGATGAAATAAGAATTATTGTTTTAGTATTTGCTCCTGCTTAATGATCCACTGGGAAACCTGTATGCTTCCGACAGTAAAGGCTCCTGTCAATTCTGGAAGTTCCGAATTCTCTGAAGAGTGCCTTTTCTGTTTTTAAATGATAGGTAAGTTTTATTTAACTGATCATTTTAATAACTCAGCCTCTCATTTAAGCAAATTTTGTTGTGTCTGGATGGGACAATACTGCTAATAAATTCTCTTCCTCTAAGGCCTCTCTTCACATCACCTCTAGTCATTGGAGTTCTCGATTTCACAACATGCCCATTCATGTGCTGGAGGAAAAAGGTGGAAGCCAAAAGTTCCCTTAACATCTACATTTAGGAGACTAATAAGCAATCATATCTCCTTTCCCTTACAGTAGGTCAAAGCCAGTTACAAGACTAGTCTAAAGTCAGATAGACAGAGATTTGAACCTGTTTCTCATGTGAGGGGTAACATATTTAATCCCAGGGATGGGAAGAATTGCTGATATCCATCCACATTAATCAGGGTTCTCTAGAGGAACAACACTGATAGAATAAATATATATGGTATCTATTAGAATAGTTTACAGCTTATGGTCCAGCTGTCTACCAACAAAACCAAAACAAGACAAATCTAGGAAACCACTAGACATCAACAAGGCTGGGTATCTCAGCTGATCTTCAGTATATCCTAGAAGTCCTAAAAAGGAGTCCTAAAAGAGAGGGGAAGGCAAGCAAACAAAAAGCAAAAGATTCCTTCTTCCGTGTCATAGCCTACTAAGCCAAAGGTGTGGCTCAGATTGTATTTGGAACTTCCCACAGCATTAGATCTGGATTATGGATGGGTCTTCCCACTTCAAATGATTTGATTAAGAAAAATTCCTCATAGGTGTACCCAGCCTCTTGGGTTTTACTTAATCCCAGATGTATAGACAAATCGACAACCAAGAACAGCCATCACATCATGCCTAGGGACCATATTAGTACCACAGTAATTAAGATTTGATAGCATTCTTGATATGGCATTTTTAGTTTTATATTTCTATTGCCTATTTCCTCTGACTCTGCAAGCAAGTGTTGCTCACGTGATGTAGTAAATGTATCTGCCACTGAGCTCTGAGTGATTTAGTGATTGCTTTTCCTCCTTTATTTGGAAAAATACAAAACTACAGTTACTAGAAATGTGATTCATTTTCCTGCAGCAAATAATATTCAAGATTATGGTGTTCATTTGGTTCATTTGTTTTTAGTTTTTTGTTTTGCATTCTAAGTACCTCCATTAACTGCTGGATATTGTTCACGCAAGTGGTTGTGTATCTGCATGCCTATCTGTGGATGATTATTTTGTTTTCGACTGACCTGTGAGAACAGCAGGTGTACATAGTCTGTCAGTTTACAGTAAGGCATTTGGTAAAAGTTTTGTTGAAAGCTGGCATAACATGTTCCCTTTTCTGCTCTGTTCTTTTAAGGTTGAGAATCAGTCTAGCAGGATAGGTCAGTCAGTCGGTAAAAGTGCTTATTAGATATCCATGCCCACTGACCTGAGTTCAATCCCTGGAACCCAGGGAAGAAAGACATAATTTAACTTCCAAAAGTATCCTCAGACATTCACATACCTGTTCACATACACTACACACACACACACACACACATACACACACACACACACACACACACACACACACACACACACACACACACAGAGAGAGAGAGAGAGAGAGAGAGAGAGAACACATGCATATATACATGTGTACACACATAATAATCACAATCTAATAAGTTTTTTTTTTAAGTTTTTTTTTTTTTTAAAGATTGAGTTCAGTAAGCTGGGGTTTTAGACTTAGCAAACTGTGAGAAATACACAACTGTATCACATACTGGGGAGAAATCCACAACTGTATCACATACACACATTCTCTGCATGGATTTCACCAGAGGGACACTTGTTCTATTAATTGAATTTAAAGCTTCCTTCTAATTTGATTTTTTATGTTGCTTAAAATCATAGCACAATAAATTGTCATGATTTTTTTTTCCTTCAGTGGTGTCTGCCTTAGGTGAAAAATACATTCTATTATCCAAACTAGGACCCATTATTGCATTGAAAGGAATTGCTTATTAAAATAATATGTCAGCACAAATAAGACAGTGTTACTGGGGCATTCTCCAAAAAGCAAACTACAGGTCATCCAAGTGATGTTTTGCTTAGCATAATGGTAGCCAATGTGTCTTCAGTTCCCTGGTTCTCTCATGGCCAAACTGCTGGATCTAGCATAGCCTTAGCGGGAACCTCCAAGAGTGTTGATGGCTGCTGTAGGCATAAGGTTTGTTTGTATATTAATATTAATTTGTTTATAATATATATATTACATTCCTCCTTTATTTTAGTTAGTTAGTGAGTTTTTACACTCCAAATTTTATCCCCACCCTGTCTATCCACCCTCAGACTGTTCCACATCATATACCTCCTTTCTACTCCATTTCCAAGAGTATCTCCCCACTCCCCACTCCCCACTCCCCACTCCCCAGCCCCCAGCCCACCTGATCTCTAAACTCCCTGGGGACTCCACATTCTTGAGGGTTAGGTGCATCATCTCTGATTGAACACTGACCCAACAGTCTTCTGCTGTATATGTGTTGGGGGCCTTGAAAGACTCACAATGTGAGGACTCCCCCACGTTCTGAATCAGGAGAGGCAACACCCCAAATCACTCACAAGAAATGGTCTTGATGCAAACTGCAAGAGGACTTTTATTCTAAGAGCGCTCTGGGACCCACAGTCTTATACCACACAGAGGTAGAGGACCATGGGCCCTCCAGTAGCTGGGTCAGGGGGTATTTAAAGGAAGAAACTACAACTCAAGGGGATGGGGAGAGCATTGCTGGAAAGTACCAAAAATACCAGTTAAGGGTCACAAGGAAGTCACAAAGAAAAATACCTGATAATTGTGTGGTTATTTCTCAAGATAGTTTCTATGAGCCTCTAACAATAGCACATTTGCATAGTGGGTTCCATGAATGGTCAGGGTGGTCCTTTTTGAACAAACACCCCCTGAACCTAGGAAGCTGGTGGGCAGAGGAATGTCACTATCTGTTTTATGATTAGCATGCCTTGGAGCATTGAGTCACAAAGGTCACATTCTCAAGCCTGGGCCTAAAGGCCTAGTTTTTATGTTTCACTTTTTCAGCCTCCTATCAGCTGGTGTTTACTGCCTGTTTGGTGGTCCAGAGTTTGAGAGATCGGGTGGGGGGAGCATACATTTCTCCTTTAATGTTAAATATTCTGTGATAATTAGGAACAGCATGAGTCCAGGAATCGAGAATATGGCTAACATCTCAGGAAAATGGAAAACACTGAGACCTTCAAGACAGCCTTTAAGGCTGTGGAAAAGAACTCTAAAAACACAGGTTCATAAATATATAAATTCTCACCTATGCAAAAATATAGGGATACAATATAAATGATGAGGGACTTCATGAATCTAAAGGAACAAAAGCAGCCTTGCAGTAAGCCAACTTGTGAAAAAGATACTAAGGTAGGGATAAAGAGATTTAGGGAGTGGAAATTGCAGAAGATCCCATTCAATTAAGCTTTTTTTGTTTGTGCTCCCTGAGTTAAGGGTTGGCCTGGGACTGAGCAAGGTTAGGCCCACATGTCATAGAAATGGTAATTTCAAGATGGGGTCCCACCCAGCTAGTTTATTGTCTGTGCTTAAGAGAGGCAGGTAGATCTCTGAATTCTTTTACAAAGTTAAAAGAAAATATGTCTTTGCTGTCTCTTAAGAATTAAAGGACTTGAGTCAGGGGATGTTGATTTCTAGGATAATCAAAAGTAAACCAGGAATAAATGACTGAATTGATATGTAAAATAAAAGACTGGGCTTATGATCTGCAAGAGATGAGCTATTCAGAATATTTTTTAGAATAGCTAGAGAGAACTTCTGGGAGAACTCTCTGAAGAATAGCAAGAGAAAGCAGATCAGGGAGAAGGAACGCAGAAGAGAGAGAGAGCAGGCCAGAAAGTTGTCTCCAGCAGAGCATAGGCCACTACCTTCTACCCATGATCTGACTTTGAGTTGTTTGGTTTTACCACTCCCAGAGACCCCTTCCTAGAACCCCTCTCCAAGCTGAGGCTGGTCTTTGGCACCAAACCACCATCTACAGCACACACACACTGGTAGATTAGAGGTCTCACTTTATGGGGACTAAGCTATGTCAGTCTCTTAGGAGAAACCACCCTGGAATGATTCACTGGCCCATGCTTTTTCTTCATACTTGTTACTAGTGTGACTCCATGAGGAGGAAAAGCACCCAAGCTGACTTCCTGTGTTTCAATCTTGAGCCCTTCAAATTTCTTACCCTCCCCCTTTCCCAACATTCCTTTCTCTGTTCAGTAGATGGAATGCTAGTTGACCTTTTGAGCAATGAGATTAGTTATCAATAGTGGCAGATATGTCAACACAGAAAAAAATTCTTTTTGAAATAGTAAAACTAGAAAACCACACTATCTGTTGAGCATGCAGCATCTCCTGTTCCCAACAGGTACATACTGAGAACTGTTGTCTTTTTTGTAGTAAGCAATACCATAAAAATTCCCTAATATCTTATGCTGGGACTTAAAGAATGGTACTATAAAGAGATTTTCTATTCTGGTTTTTATTGAGTGAATGGTGTCTGAGTAACTAACTCTGTCTTCTACTTGAAGCCAGATGGTCCAATGGGCCAAGTCACATAGTGAGGAAATTTATGAATCTGGTCATTAATGCACATTTGGTCCCTATAATAGCTGCATATAAACGACTTTACTTGGAAACATCACTCATTTTTATCAAAGGACTGCACAAGAGCTTCATCGCGCTTATTTTAAAACTGACTGCTGTTATAAATGAAGTTTTACAGTCTCCTAATCATTTTCCTTTGGCAAATGGCAATTTAATTTTCTTCAGCTAAATAAAATAACAATCAAAACTCATTAATCCATTGATGGATAGGTAGAGAGATGGGCAAGGGAACAGATTAATGACTAAACAAGAGTAACAAAATCTTAGTGGTAGAATTTAAATGTTGAGTATATGGGAATTGATCCACTGTAAATTTCTTACAAATTTTCAAAATGTTTGAAATTTTACATAATAAAATATTGAGATATGATTACTTAATGGTTTAAATTAAAAGCCAAAGGATAAACGAAAGGTTTCTATGTTACCCTCCTTCTGGCCCTATTAGGATAACTAAACTTGAATAGGACAAGAGTCAAGCATAGAAACAGCACTGATTCAGGAACTCACCATCACATGTCGTCAAGTGAAGGTGGGCACA